>JAVFBW010151415.1:0-12206 GCA_034783835.1 Mopalia ciliata
CGTTGAGTCAAAATGAATTCATTATCTTTCTTCGGAGTTGTTACTATACTTTACTATGAAAGTAAGATGGTGGTGGTTTTGATCAAATAGGGTCTGGGATGTTGAGGTGACAATGGGCTGGGTCAAATTACAATGGTTGCCAGGGAAGATAGGTTTCTTTAACCTGGCGTGCATTATAGGTAAGATTAAACTGATTCTAGTAGATTACATCATAAGTATTGCAATGACTACCATTGTTAAAAGCTCAACATTGGTCGAACGAACGCGAGAACTAATTGAATTGCTTCTAACTGCCTATTCAGTCGACGGTTTGATTTGAATTAAGTGGCATTAATACCTGAAATACCTTTTGAGTATAGAGCGTTGTTTAAGGTCCAAGCAGCTGGTATCGTTATAGCCACTATAAATATAACCAAAAGTTGGTAATTTTATTCATTTGGAATAAATCATACGAGGAGTTCTACAAGGCTTGCATTGTTTATACGCTGTACGGTAACTGTTGACATTTTCGTCACTGTCACCTTCCGTTTGTGTTATAAGGGAGAACGAGGGTTAATTGAATTGTCCACTAGTTGATTGAGACAATACTGTCAATGTAACACTCGAAAACGGAAGCATTCTCAGTCAGTCAGTAACATCAGCACTAAAAGCAGTTATGTGCTTATATGGTTCTCAACCATTTGTCTCTCCGCAATGCAGTTCTGTGATTCTGTTGCATCTAGAAGAATAGTGTCCGTTCAACAAGAAAACTGAAACTACCGGGCAAAAAAAAAAAAAAAGAATGGAACATTGTAGTGATGGACACAACTAGTATTTACAAAGGATATAATTGCGCCTCCTATTTTACGTAGAAAAACATAAAAAAAACCGGAGGTTTAACACCTCCAAATCGTCGTCTCTGTCGTCTGGCTAAATGAATTATATTTAGGCTGTCTACTTAAATATGCGGGAACATTAAGATTCAAAATTAGTACTTGTATATATAACCATTTAAGCTTATGTTGTTATGTTGTTAACTCTTTGGAAATACACCGCAGTCATATAAGTAAAATACCCTTAAGTGTGGCGTTAAAAAACAATCAATCCATGACTCAAATCGTGACTCAAGTCGCGAAAGGCTTTTTAGAATCTGTCCCAGACTGGTATTATGCGTTCCAGCCAGACAGGTTTATTGTGCGTGTTATCTCAACGATAACCTCTGTGTTTACCAAGCGGTGTCCCCGAGATTATTACACATGCAAAACCAGAGATAAGGGATATATTTACAGCTTTTTTAACCCCAACATGAGATCTTCGAAGATAGTCTGCATGCAGTTCGACTGATAATGATATGCATTAATCAAGACATAACAATGGTCTGTGTACAAAACCATTAAGATAGGCTGTATAGTCTACCATTCGAGCTATCATTAAATTTCTGTTAATACATACGATATGCATAGGATAAATTGCTTAGATTTCTATCTTGATATATATTTTGCAATGAATGTAAGCCTAAATTTAACTAAATTTTTAGTCTTATTTCTGTTATTATAAGAAAAATTAATTTGTCAAAATATTATAGAAACAAGAAATAACATGTGATGTAGTAAACTCAATCCAAGTCAAGATTTAGACCGAGACCATTCTTAAATATAATCGATTCTACTTCCTACGTGGAGACATTGACTCTAAGATACACTCGGGCCATATTGTTTTGCACTTCTTTTATTTGCTGGTCTGTGGCATACGTCGCCCCAAATATTGGCGGAAATTAATGCGTGATGGCCGGGTAAAGCGTACGAGAGTTGTCTTATTCTCGTAAACTGTAAAAATTATCGTGAAAATACGATTGGATCGCGGCATGCACTATAGGATAAACTTTGTACAGACCAGAAAGGTGTTAATCTTTACAGACAGACATACTTATACATCAATGATCTTATTCTCCATTTATTAACGATAGAGACAGCTGTACCGAGTTATGGAAAAGTTCCGAGACATTGACTATATGCAAAGGAAGAGGTTAGGTGCCATGTTAGCATTGATGGTATGAGGCAACGTTAGAATAGCAAAGACGCATAGCAAATTTAAAGCGATATTCCCGGCTGCAATAAAATGCATATAGGTAAAACGGGCATTATTTATTGTGCTCAATTATGCTCTCTAATATTATAATCTAGCAATATCAATTTTATAATTGGATCTTAAACAATGGGTAATGCACAAAGTACAGTCAAATTTATCCATGCGACCAAGTCTAGATATTATTAGCATTAATCAGAAGAGCTTCACAAATGTTGGCCAAACAAATATATTTCTTTTCAAAATAGGTGCTCATGTCACGAGACCTGTAGAGTTGTCTGTTTAAACCTGTGCCAGTAGCAACCTATATGGCGTAAGACCACTATTATTCACTTCCGTTTTGTCTCCCTCGAATATAGTTGTTAGTAAAAATGATGTGTAGTCTTGTTTTATTTATTCTGGCCCTGGGAATTGTTTTTTGAGGAGTATTTGATATTGATGTGCAGTAATTGAGTGGAGGTTTCTGGTCAGTGTAATATTATAGCCTAAATAAGTCACTTTTGGTGTATTTATCATCATTTGATGGAGAGGGGACTGGGCTGTTGTTTACATTCCGAGTCGGCTTGACAACACCTATAACCGTCCAGGCTCTGCAACTCAAGATTTTGGCGGTCATGATTTGTCAAGACGAACTCAAAACTCCAAAAGGACCGATTAAAGTATGTGCAGGGGTTTTCGCCCAACGAAAGTTTGGGAGGGAGCTGTGGGGCCAAATGTTAACATTACGGCTTATGGCAAATTAATGGTGGTCTTATGCCATATGGGTCGTTGGTTCACACATGTTATTAACCCGTAACACAGAATAGTGTTAGTCGCGTGACGTCATGGACAAGGTTGGCCACGCCCAAAATGTCATCTGCCAGTGGTCGTAGGAAGGTATATATATATGTAACCCTCGGGTTATTTCATAAAATGAAGAAACGATAAGTCGATGCCATATTTAAGTATATTTAATGGTAACCTTTCAAGGAATATAGGGGTTATTTCAGCCGGGAGTATCGCTTGATTTGTTATTAACAGATCGAAACGAACGGCTCTTTTACGCCTTTATCAACATCCTAACATCTGATTGCCACAATAAATTTACAGTAAGTAACATTTTGCCTGGAAAAACTAGCGGTTGATGAGATAACAGCATAGATTGCAATATTCAAACCCTCAAACATCGATGTCCAATTACGATCTGACCAAGTCTTCCTTATTCTCTCTACTCAATTGTAAGGTCATTTATTGCTTGGAGCAGGTTACTGAATGAATCAAGTCTCTCTGTGATTGCAATACTAGTACAAGTAATCGCAAACCTGTGAAAAATAAACAAATCTCGCATTAACTCCCGTAAAAAGACTATAATCGTACTAACGATATTTTGTTGGAAATGCTTGTTGGTTACACGGAAATAATCTATTAATTGAGACAAAGAAAATTTCCTTGAAAGCTTTCGTTTAAAGAAAAACCATAGATGAACGATTTGAGTGTCACAGTAGACGCCATAATCGTAGATAATAGTTATAAGGTATTCACCGCCCAATTCAGACACAATCTAAACCTATTATCGAAGACCCCGAGGGGATTGTCGGAGATACGTTCATGATTCTTTAAACACGAGTTATCTTGCTTGTTAATCTCCGATATTAAATAGGAAGTGCTCTGACCGCCATTGGCTTTACATGGTCGTCCGGACTCAGGTCATCAGGTAAAAGGCCACTGATGTTAACTTTATTATCAGGAAGATTCAGTTTTGTATCCGGAGGTTGCTTGTAAAGCATTATGAAAACCTGCATTAGGACTTTCATCGAAAGACAGACTTAATGTTTAACTCCCTCCCACCGATTGTTGTTCAATCAGAAACTCTTTTACAGGAACCAACGTGCTGTGTGTTTCAAATAAAAAAGGAATTTAATCAAATAACTGCAACAAAATAAAAAGGTCAACTTAAAATGAGTCAAAATCTTCCTGCTACATTTTTGGGAGGATTTACGGATCAAAATAATTGTGAGGTAAAATTTGTTTGCTATCAAATGATACCTAATTTGTTGTAATCTGGGTGATGTGTATTTGTATCTATTTGGATAGAGTTAATTTCATCCATCAATAAAACCCTCATACACAACGGTTAGTAACTGTCCTAGTATTGGTTCTGCTAATAGTCATGTGAAGCCGATTTGTAGGGGTGTTTTCCGTCACCGAAAAGGTTCAAACGCCCTTATATGAATGAGATGATGTCTCTGACAAAGCCTTACATTGCAATACTGTGTTATCATGACAAAGACAAACGAAGACATGTAAACTTAAAGCAACAGTTCTACACAGTCACTTCTATGAAGGACTTGTTTGACAACATCGCTGGCGATGTTGTCATCAAGTTCCTTAAACCGATCGGTGTGTTTCATAAAATTTATTTTTTATGAATAATTGCATATTATTAAAATTCACAGAATTTTAAACTCCATATTTACAATTTTTAGATCCAAATTTGAACTACATAATATATCGACATATTTTTAACATTTTTGTATGATATATTGACATATTTAATATTTTTAACACTTATGTATGTCCTATTCAGTTCCTTTTTTACTCCTTATGATGTTAACGGCCAAGGGTGCTTCTGATTGGATTTGGCTATAATTGTAAAAAATAAAAATAAATTGTAAATATGTTCACGCCACAGCATAGCTGAAATACCGCTGAATGAGGCGTAAAACATCAATCAATCAATCAATCATTGTAAACCTTAAATGTCATTGATCAACCAGAACAAAAACAGACCTGAGAGAATATCAAAGATTTATTGGATTCAAACGGGATTTATTCAGTGGGACATCAATACACGACAATATGACGCGCTATTGCGGATCCGTAGTTGCTGAAATAAATAAAACTGTATTTAATAAATGTCAATCCTGAAGGTTGGCAGATACATTGGAATGTCATTTTGGTAATGGCTGAGGGAAATTAAGTTTTTACTCAGAAACACATCAACAGGGTAGATTGAAGAAGATATTAGAAATATTGGAAATTGTTATGTGAAATACATTCAGTCTTTACGAAAGATACGAACTGTGATGTCTAGAATGTTTTAATATTATTGATGTCTATAGTATTTCACTACAATCGTTTGAATATTGAAGAACCGTACTTAAGACTGTGTTGCAGATTTTATTGAAAATTGGCTCAGCAAGAAGTTATACAGAAATCTTGCATTGTTCATATGTAGGTCAAGTTCTTATCAAGGTGGTCGACATACTATGTAGGTTTATTATGTACCTGCCGTGTTTAGCTACAGTGGCTGGTCTCCTGAGAAATTACAATATCACGCGGATTAATTGGTCTGACTGATGGGATAGGACCACAGTCAGACCATCAGCTGTACTACCATCCGTATACTACCAATTGTCATGTAGGGCCTACAGTGTAAGTATACTGACGGCTAAAACGCAATATCTTGTTTTATATTGTAGGTTATTTCGTTATAATTTGATTTAATCTCGGACTCTAGTGTGCCTTTGTACTTTTCTTATATATTAACATCAATAAATATTTAATTTGAGGAATACATTGAAAGTTTATTTCTCTTAGTTGAGTATAGTTAATACCCAGCAATCCCTTTAACTTACCAGACAAGACTAGCGTTTAATCAACTAAATCAACCATTTGTTAACCGGCTAAGCTATGTTCTGGAACAAAATGTTTCTGAAGTGTTATTCCAATTGCACACGGTTACGTTTACAACCTCGGAAATAAGCGATCCGAAAGATGCCATGCCTGTATGCTGTAAAAAAGCAAATTTAGAGAAGCCGATAAAATGTGTGATTATGACCCTCATAAAAATAAAACCAATTTATTTCTTCTGAACACCTTTAGACCGGATGAGATTTTATGTCCATCTAATTCAGATGATGTAACCGAACCCTGGTGTTATTTATGGAACATTTTTTTTAGAATTTCCACTGACCAGCTTAACATAATAGAGTAAGGGGACTACTCCAAAGAAAGACGAAAAATTCATCAGGAGTAAAGTAAATACAGAGAAACATAAATATATATCTATATATATAGTTATGTTTCTCTGTATTTACTTTACTCCTGATGATGGTTTGATAATAAACCGAAATATATATATTTATGTTTCTCTGTATTTACTTTACTCCTGATGATGGTTAGATAATAAACCGAAATATTGAGTCAATACGAATTTTTCGTCCTTCTTTAAACATTGTATTGCTATTTGGGTTTGTGTCGCTCGTACTTTTGCATCGATATTATTGTAGTTTCATTTTTGCTTTTGCGCATTGTGATTGTTTTGCCTTGTACTTGTTTTTCACAATAGCGTCGGAAACTGGCTTCGTTCGCACATTGGACTGATAGGCCGAGTATGTTATACAAAGAAACCTTCTGAATATTATTTCACCATTTTACTAAAGTAAGGAGTACAGTGAACAGAAACCAACAGAGGGTGACACAAATGTTAATATAAGGTACTTTTACGTTTATTAATAACACGATTTGAAATACATTTATATATTGATCAACCAGAAAATAAATGATTTTATGTGTCATTGATATATTATGCTTTTAGACTATTTTCCAGATAGGCCCAACATTACTGCGATTCTTCTTCATTCATAGAATGTATACTTAATTCAAGCAGCGACACTCTAAACCTTCCTTGTATCATTCTACAACTAAACCACACAGACGACTGCGGGATAGTCGTTGAATGATTATTTCGTTTTGTATGTTATTGCACAATTAAGTAGCCACATGATCTCCAGTATTGCTCTGAAACACTGAAAGCTAACAAAAGGGCCTATCCGTCATGTAAGATATAAACCTAACCCTAACACTAACCCTTTACCTGACCCTAAAATTCACGTCATATCTTACATGATGGACTGACCAGCTTACTGCATAAAATAAACTAATTTAAAATTTAACTTAATTGTTAGTTTATATAGCAAGTTTGTGTATTGTTATGCAAATCAATCCATTACTATCTCGGTGTAATAAAAAAATAGACAAATTTATATGAAATACACAAATTTTGACTCAGGGACCAATCGTTCGCAAGACGATTAGCCGATAACACCAGATTAAATCGCTATACCGGGGGAGAAATAAACCTTCACCACCATGGCGTGACATCATCTGATAGCGGACAAATTTATATAGCGCTATGGGAATATTTGTCAGAGCACTTTCTGTGGATAGATGTCCGGAAATAGAATTTAACAGCTAACCTACATGTACGTCTTCAACAAGTGTCGCCGTTACTCCGTTTGTTGTAGCAACCCTTATAAATATAGGTGCCATGGTGTGCCACAGATTTACCAATGAATGTTGCCAATATACCGTGGTATACCATGGTTTACAACATTTTGCTATTACAAGGGTTAAAATATGTAAGACCCGACTTCAACATTAGTAACCTCGCTGCAATTCGAGGCAAATACGTGACAAAAATTCCATTGGATTATGGTAGAAACAAGCAGGCTATCTGAGTCGGCAACAAACATGTGTACATCACTGTCAAATAATGTGACTGTGACTGGTACTAAGATTGTGCGTGTATGTTACATGTTAGCCTTCTTGCCATCCTGTCTTAGACCGCCCTTTTCTTATTCTAAGAAAGATCTAATCTGGTTGGGGTAAAGGAATATCATCCGAAAGTGGCTGTTTACAAAGGTAGTTTGGCCTACACCATGGAGGAAGATCGGGAAAAAGCTCCCTGTTGCCTTGATGCTTTCAGAGATAAGGGGCACATGATGCCAAAATATTTGTTGTGTCTTGTATTCTGTTAGGTCATTGTGTGTTGCCTGCAGTGGTTCGGCGTACGGCGTTAGATCACAAGCAATCACACGAAAACTACCAACAAAAAACAGCAACAACAAAACGTTTATTGGACATGGCTGTTGCATTTTCTTTAACAGGACAGTCGGTATACTGCTTGGATGACGATTTACTCTAAAGTTACTCAACAAATAAAACATTTCATGGTCAGCATATTTCTTGATGCTTTTGGTGTTTTATTTTTACGATGTTTCGTTCCTGTTTTCCACCTAACACCGGCAAATAAGTGAAACGCACTTGTACACGAAATAAATAAACACACGACCCCTTGAATACTGTTTTGGACTAACAAGATGGCGGTGCTATGGCATTATTTGCTGGGGAAACCACTTCGGCTTCCAAAGGTTACTACTCCAATTGCATGTATGACGTCACAATCTATGCGACTGTTGGGCTGTGTTAAATACACGGGCAAGAGAAACGGCGCAACAATATTTATATGACCAGGAAATACACAGCAAGTGTTGTTATATTTAAGACGTGTCCACCCACTTACAAAACAGGATGATGTAACTTTGTTAATACGTACCCTTCTATTTAGAGTCGACAGTTTACAAGAAACGAAAGCACACATTACAAAAATCCCTGTTCTTCCGATTGCTTTGTTAGGGACATCTGCTGAGTGTAAATTTGACTCGTGCAAATGTATTTACAGCATTAGTCGCTTGTATAACGACTTGAAGTAGAACATGTTTTAATCTGACTTAAACACATGCTTATGTAATCAATCGGATAAACATATCCAAAAAAGGTAGATGCACGTTTATGCATATAGCGCAAATATATTTCGGCAAAATACAAAACAAAATAAGAAACACATTTTTGTGTCCATAATTGGGTGTAGATGACTTTTTTCGTGACAAAACAAAGAAACAAATTCTTTATATGCCAAGATTATTTTATTGTAAGTGATATGTTACAGTCATGTCAACAACTCAGATGCATATTATTATAAGCAAGAAAAGCTGCATGCTGGGAAATCATCCTTGCCTTGTTGACCTCTGTAATACGTAGAAGGCACGGGCGGGGCCACATACACAACCCACTGGATAACAATTCTGCCTTCGAAATGAAGTAGACATCAGGGTGCTATATCTCAGACTGAGTCTTATTCGGTAAGTCGATGGAGTACTAAATCCCTATAACACACACACCAAGATTGTTTCTGACGGAAATGTCTGAACTGGATTGGAACTATGATATATATTTAAACCCAGACAGATAGGATCGCCACTGTAGATTTAATAGACTCATAGGATTATTGGACGTCTATCATAAATACCAGAAGTCTATCAAGAAATGAGTAAGACGCGCACTGGGGTAACTATTGTGAATACTGGACGGGTGTTAATCTTTTCAGTCAGACAAGTTTATTATGGATCTGACCCAGCAAATAATCTCAAAGCTGAGCACAGAGCCACAGACACGCAATCTATTCCAGCTGATTTCAATGTTCTCGAACTATTACATACAATTTCGGAAAAGTTAATTTGTTTAAAGTATCATGTCTCACCTCAATGATATTGCCCAACTTAGCCGTAATGTGTTTTGTCGGAAGTCTAGAATTTAGATACCGGTCAAAGTTGTTTCCCAAGCATTTCTGTCTTCATTTTGACACCTGGCAAAAACACTATTTTAACCTCATCACAATTTGTAATGCGTAATTAATGATCATAGAAATAATGAGGAGCAATTCCGGCTATAATTAAGCTTCATGCTGCCTTGGTGCTCTCGGAGCAAGAGGGCAACATGAAGCCAATCTGTTCGTAATACATTCTGTGATTGTCATTGGGGGTTCCCCATGTTGTTGGTGGCAATTTCCTTTGCCCATTGACTGTCTGGATGATTGATCGGTTTACTGCATGTCATAACACACTCTTCTTGGTGTTAATTTGACAGACGTACAAGTATAACTTACTCGAAAGGCTTGAGATGACAACGATTCCACGTGGATAACTGCTAACTTTCCAGATGAAGCCTTTTATTTTGTCTGTTAAAGTGGTTAGGCGACTATGTTCTTCCATTAACCTTTGCATTTCGACGCATTGAATAAACATTGTGCCTATGTCACTTTAGTAACAGTGATGCATTTTGCAATTGTGCCACTGTAAAATCCAACATACTGCAAGTTGATTGGTCAATGTATTAGACTTTATTTTTTCAGATCTTAACTGGAGAACATTTGAACAATTTTGAACTTTGTGTTATTTCGAATTTGGACACGAAAGTGGTGGCGATCTTCGATTCCATATAAGGTAATCGTTGTGAGCATTTATGCATTTAGTTTATCTTGAGAACGTAGCTTTACATTTGAAGCAACATAAAGAAATGATACTCGAATGACGAAGACCGATCCTTGATTATAACTCACTGACCTTTGTAGCAGGCGTTACACAATACATGTATAGAATTGAAACCGAACTTTATCCAATAGTCTGGCTGATATTTGAATTTGAAAGCACAACTGTAGGAGCATTTACTCAATCTGTTTTGCCTACAAATTGTTTCGTAGAATGACGTAAAGCTGTTCTATAAATTAACAGTTGACGGCAATCTGTTTTACACAACGGTTCAATTGACCTGACAAACGTGGGTTTATCAACTTTATCCAAATTTAAATGTCTCTAAGAGGCGGTGTTTGATTTACTTAGTTGAATAGGTGCGTTTGTTATTGATAAATGAAAAAGGCCAAACATTTTGAATTTGAGTGTTTTTCAATCGTGAATAAAACATTTTCTCTTAATCAGTCTAAGTCCAATAATCGATAAACGCAACCCTGATTCTAAATTAACACCACAACACCAACCTTTTAAATCCATTTCAATTTTAAACAGTGATATTTGGAGGAAGCACAAAAACCTAAAATACAGATTTTTGTTGCTTGGATGATTGGGGTTTGACACCGCACTTAAGATTATAACACTCACATGACGGCTTGCCAACAAAATGGTTAGAAAAAAGAAAAGACAAGGCACATAAAACAGACAGCAATATGAAATAGTAGTGGTTCAGGCCAGAGGCTATATGGGAGAAAAACAATAAACAAAATGGAACTTTGTAATCGTATGACTGTCATTTCAAACGGTTTTCATTATTATGTTATAAAGAAGTAACCTATTGTCAATGGCAGTGTATCGTTACATAAAGCATTCATCCCAAGCCAAACGAACCGTGATTACCTTGGTTGGCTTAATTGGGGTTTAACGTCGTTCTCAAGATTATTTCACTTACATGGCGGCTGATCGTCCATTTCAGAATATTCATCGACTCATTACGGTGGAAACCGAGAGGAAACCACAATAAACCAACGCCACGATTGCCTGAACTACATTGTGTGACTCACTGATATTCGTGGTGGTCGACAGACGGACCCGATCCCATAAGCGGTACGTACATCGGAGAATGATTAGTAAGCGCACAATCTATCCACTAAGCCACGGCCGCGGGTTCATTAACGTGGAGTCAAGGTCTAGCCAAACCAGAGCATGATTCTAGACTAACGAGAGAATGATAGGATCTCTATATTGGAATGATTCTTTATGCTTTTTTATAGCTTCAATACGATCAGTCAAGACTGAGACAATTCTATCTTGACATGTAGGGTCAATTTGATAGTTTATTATGTGCCTTTCACGCCTGATAGAATTAAATCCAATAACATCGAACCGTGCGACTGAAACAATTTACAGGTATATGTATACAGCAAACTGACATTCTCTTTAGTAGATCAGCAAGGCCATCATAAAATAAAAGCTTGTGCCGAAACCTTCCAGAACAGTTCTGGTTTCGTGTCAGATTTACTCACACAGTGTCAGCCATACATAGTCGATTTAATGCGAATTTCATCGGGGACTTTATTCCAGTCAGAGAAAATTTCTGAAAACCTGCTTTTCGGAATGTCATATTGAGATTCTCAAAATGAAGATAACAAATTCCGGCAAGACCAAAGGTAAAATAGACAGATTCATGTTGTGAGATAATAAAGCAGCAAAGTAGACATGGTGACTTTGTTTGAAGACATATTAGATGTAAATAAATTTTCGTTTCTTCGACATTTTGCTCTGTACAAGAATCTGATATACTGATACTGATGATATAATTAAAGAGTCTCCGATATCTCTAATTAAATATTTTCTATTAAGATACAGGTTGTTACCTGTTTGTTCGATGTTATACTCAAGTTGGGGGTAACATTTATACCGATTAATATTATTAGTATTTTCGTTATTTTGGGATAACACTTTCTTAGTTAGAACATATACCTGTTCAGAAAATTTTGTAGGTTAAAACCC
>JAVFBW010151426.1:0-12206 GCA_034783835.1 Mopalia ciliata
CACAAGCTTAGAACTTAAGGAAATTTAATTTTCCACAAGCTTAGAACTTGAGGAAATTTAACTTTCCACAAGCTTAGAACTTGAGGAAATTTAGCTTTCCACAAGCTTAGAACTTGAGGAAATTTAACTTTCCACAAGTATGAAACCCCTTCCGTTTTATGGTGGTGCTAGTGTAAATTAGTGTTGGAAAACACAGCCATCACATTAGTGAAACACCCTTAAGCGCGGTCACAGTCTAAAACATTAATAAATCAACTGATCTAAATAAACAGTTCCTGTTTAAATAAATAGAAACACACAAACACAACAACATGGATTGTTTAAAAATTTATTATGAAGGTTACTTATAGGTGGAAAAAAGGGTATATAAAAAAAAAACCATAATAGATATGTACTAATAAATCTACAATTACGTTATATTTCAATTATATAATCCATTGTCAAACTCTCAACTTTGATGTGGAAATCACTGTTTTTCATTTGAGAAGGCAAAAGGAACACATTTATTTTGTTTGGATGTGTACACGTTTGTTGGAGTAGTTGAACACATAGGGTGTGGATTGAATTTTACATGAAATTACATGTATCTTTCATGTACAGAAATTTTTACAGCATTTATATATAACCTATAACCTATTTATCAATCCTCATTTTCTAATTTCTGGAAATATTAATTAAACTAATCTAGAGAAAGAATTTTGTTTCCCTCTACTGGGATTGAAACTCGGATCGCTAGTCAAGCATGGCTCTGACCGATTGAGTTAAGTTCATGATAGACTGACCATCCAGTTTTCTTTATATAGCACATCCAAACACTAAAGGGTATTTCACTTGTATGACTGGATTGTCCATTTCACTCCGTTCATTGTGTGAAAACCAAGACGAAACCTGGTAAAAACTACTCCTGGGATTGCCAGAGTCACCTCATGTGACTTACTCACTCTAGTTTGATATAATCTAATTAAAATAGAAGAAAATTCATCATCAGTTTAGATTATGATTCGGTACAATCAGATTTTTGGGGATTTTAAGCTTATATTTCACTCTTTTGACTGCATGTAAGGCCAATGGTAACGAAGGGAGACAATCCAGGGTAACAGACATTGTAAAGTGCACAGATGGCTTATAATGTGAGATTAGTAATGTTTATTGAATGATCAGGTTTACTCAGCAGGCTCTTGTAAACTTGTGTTGTCAACATTCAACAGAACACGGCGTGATAACCTGTAACAAAAACAACACTTTCATTAATTTCTCATATTTCCAAACTGCTGTTACAAAGTATTGGTGCCATAATAAAAAAAACTACCACTCCGAGGTCTTCTAAATATCGGCAAATATTACAGGGTAAAGACACCAGGTATTTCGATGGGAGATAAATTGGTAACTCTAATAATTTGAAGTGCCACCTATGTTATTGAGCGACAATGTAATCCAACTGAATGTTAAAATCTTGCTGTTGTTTTGTTAATAACGTAGTTGTTACTATTAGATATATGTGTAACAGATTTACCTCCCTTTTATTGCCAATGGTCGACCTCATTCCATGCCTGGTCTTTAAATATAACTGTATGTTAAGTGAGATCTTAATGTGAATGGTTAATGTGTTTGCCGTGTGTATCTACATGTACACTTCAAGGACATATCTTAGGAATCACAGCATTTGCAAATTGATTTCATGTTGCCCCTTTAGCTCTAAGAGCATCAAGACAACACAAAACTGAAACCTTAAACGTGAATCAGTAATGCTCCACTTACAATCATTACAAATCTCTTTGGATTACTCCATTCATCATCCAAACTTCACATGTCAACCATTTCAAAAAGAGTTTTAATTGGTGTTATTTTTTCTTATTCATATTATTTGATTGGGGTTTAATGCATACTCAACGTTATTTCTCTTTTATCAGAATGTATTGACCATTTGTCCCTCAGCCTAACTGAAATAAAGTGGAAAAACCACAAAAAAGGAAGAAGGCTCTTAAAAACCTCCTCTGACATTGTGCAGCTGCACATATAAAACATAGGAGGTGAACTTGGGGACTCTTAACTTGTATGTGATGCATCAAAGGTTTGTTTCCTTGATTGGGGTTTAACAGCATACTCAAGGATATTGCACTTACATGATGCAGATTGTCCACTTTTACACTGTTCATAGCCTCATTTTGGTGGAAAACTGCTCATATACCTGATGGTCTATGGAAGGACGCTATCAGGTGAACGGTAAATCAAAGCAGGTTCAGTTTAGGAAGCGCACTCGCTACCACTAAGCCAAGGCTGTGGGCCAATGTTGTTTGTTTGTTAACTGCACTTCTGGTTATTTCACAGCTATGATGGAGCTACAACACCTGTCAGATTTTGTGAATAAACCTGATCTAGCCACTGAAGTTGATTATTTTATCATAAGACTCAAAAAGGAATCTAAAGCTGACAATACTTACTTTCTTCCACTTGAAGGCACCCGTAGCTTGGAATCATCGAGCACATCACTGGAGATGCCCACAGCTTTAGTTTTAGTGGAGGACTTACGAATGGGTGTTGGGCTGAGAAATACACTGTTCTCTAAATCACTGTAAACATACAAAATAAAAACAGGTTCCAAAAATTTATTTGATTGGGGTGTATATCAATATATAAAAATTTAATTGCTAAAATGTAGCTCTATATGGTGTAATCTTTCAATTTTTACAAAAGTTTTACCTACACTTTACTAAATGTTGTTAAATTGTGGCAATCAGGGGCCACTTTCACAAAATGTTGTATGACAAAAAGATATGGTACAAAAACGATTTGTAATGTTCAACTACATGTATAGGTTTTAAAAATGGCTAAAAAAAAGTTGGATCCAGAACTGGTTTTCAAAACATAATTTTGGTTGTTGATGTCAATCAAAATCCTATTTCTGCAACTGAGGCTTGACATACAAGCATTAAAGTGAAATACCCTTGAGCCTGGCAAAGATCACCAGTCAAGGAATCAGGCTATGTGATTAAAGAGGGTACCTGGTGGGACAGTACGGAGCAGGGGTTTTGGTAGATGCTCGAGGTTTGCTCTTCTTCACACTTTTACCTGGGGTTTTCCAAGTGGCACCTGTTAAAAAAAATTTTAAAGCTTTATATTACAAACTCATGAAGGCAATATCGAAAGACTATAAACAGAGTCATCTTGTTTGAATGAGTTAAGTTCACAAAAGGTGTTGCTGATTGCTAACATCTGATAAAGCCATTATGTCAAATACAGATAACTGGATGGAAAGTGGAACATATATATATCTCCACAAGCATTTGCTTATTTTGAGTACATACATACATACATACACACATATACACAATTTAGGATTTTTGGCGATGGGTCTAGTGAAGTTCTAGATATGAAATGCCACAATTCCATATGATGTTTTCACTTTCATGATCAGATTAGAAAATGCAAATATAATAAAACTGGCAATTTGTAAATCATAAAGCTTAGAGAACAATGTTCTTTAGGTGCATTAGTACCAGCATTTTTGCTTTGATCCACAGTTATGTCCCCTTGACCTGACTCTCCAATGTCCAATTTCTCCACTTCTATAGAAATTTGTACACCCTCATCTTGATTGTGGACTTCTTCAGTCTTTACCTGGAATTCAGAAGAAATCTAAAATTGTATAATTGATTTAGCAGTGTTTATTCTTGTGCTCAATTGTATTTCCTTCCAAAGAGTTAACAGCAACAAAACCAGATTGACTGATTGATTGGTTGGTGTTTTATGCTGTGCTCAAGACTACTTCACTATGACAGCAGTGTATCCAACAATAATTGACAATAGCAGAACCATAAAATGTTAAGTGGTTTGATAAAGTTGGAAAGTTAAATCTTCTTTCAGTGCTAAGAAAAGACAGGATTGCTACTCTAAAAAAAACTGCCTAGCTCTTTGCCAGAGGGCTCAACCATAATGTAAAGTCTTACGCATGTATATAAAAGCTCTGTTAAAAAATAACTGTCCACGATAGCTAAAGGCAAAAATATAATTCAATTATACCATCCTTTATAGCCAAAGGACAAAATGTTTTTTATTATGCATTGAAGCCTTAGACGAGTGGTGTCCTCTGTCTCCTCAGGTGTTTTACACTTTCCTGCTTTTAAGTATGTTTTACGTCGCTCACAGACTTGCCTACCCTGGATTTGATTGATTGGGGTTTAACATCGTAGTGCCTACCCTGGAAGAAATTTATGTGTAAATATTTGTTGTTTGGGAGTATTTTATAATGATTTTATATATTTTTGTGTTTTACAGCACAGCACAGAATATTAAACAAAATAATCCAGAATACATCAGGAAAGTAGATCTACCTCGATATCTTAGTGGTGGTTTAAGGCATGTTAAACTTATCTAACATTTCACTGAAACTAAATGCATTTCTTGTGATACTGTTGTGTCATTCTAGTCAGAGATCTCTTCAATAATTATAAGGTTTCCAAAAGTTTTTCTGAAACATACCTCACCTGGCGTTTTTTCCTGACAGAGTGGTGTCATTTGAAATTTTCTCTTGAAGTTTTTTTAAACATCTCTAGCATTTCAGCATGATCTACCTGTAGTGGTGTCAGTTGATATCATCAAATTTCAGTATAATCTATCTGTGTTTCTTCGGGATTTGTTTGAATTTCTCTAGGTGTTTTTAATTTCTCTAGCATTTCAGAGATTTCTTCAGACAGAGTGGTGTCATTTAAAATTTTTAAACTCAGTCAAAAAAGAAATTTCACACTCGTTAAGATGTCGATAAGTTGAACATACAAGAAAAGTGGTTTTAAATAATGATTAAATTCCATTTTAAATTCAAACTCTTTTTTATAATGTAACCAGTTCCACGGGAAATGCTACGGAAATGTAAGAGAGTAAAAAGGATAAGTTACAACTTGATGAAAGCATGTCAATAGCGAGTATGCTCTCCATGATCGTTCACAACTGCGACGCAACGTCTCCTCATGGATTGAATGATAGGTCTGAAAACAGCTTGGGGGATGCATCACCATAATTGAACCAACATGGCATGGTTAAAATTGGTCCATGATATGGCTGGCATGCATGTAGCCGAGCAGTGCGCAGGTGATTGCATATGGTTTGGGCAGTCACAAGACCTCTAAACAATTCATTCCTAAAAGGACGCTGCAGTAAGAAATCGATTACACAAATGACGTAAGACGATTTGTCGGTCTTCTGCATGTGTCATCACACGTGGTCTACCCGAACGAGGTTGGTCTGCTGAGGTGCCAGTTTGTTGAAAACGTGTACGAAGATCATGTATAGTCCATCAACTACATCCCATAACCCTGGCAACTTCAGTGACCAATGTTCCTGTATTCAGCATGCCAATGGCACGTTCACGTTGAATGTTCGACAGTCGTGGCATTGCAAATCAATGGATAACTTACTGTAAGAACTTTGACAACGCTTTACCTCTAACAATTATAATAATATCTCTTGTATTAAGTTTCAAGAAAATATTTAGAAATTTATGATTGTGAAGTTTCTTTTTTGACTGAGTATACATGTGTTTGTTATTTCTCCAGCATTTCAATGAGATTTACCTGTGTTTTTTTTGCCAGAGTGGTGTCATTTGAAATTTCCAGATTTTTAAAATAATTTTTCTAGCCTTTCACAGAGACTTACCTGTGTTTCTCCAGACAGAGTGGTATCATTTGAAATTTCTTCAGGTGTTTTTAATTTCTCTAACATTTCACAGAGACTTACCTGTGTTTCTTCAGACAGAGTGGTATCATTTGAAATTTTTTCAGGTGTTTTTAATTTCCCTAACATTTCAATGAGACTTACCTGTGTTTCTTCAGACAGAATGGTATCATTTGAAATTTCTTCAGGTGTTTTTAATTTCTCTAGCATTTCACTAAGACTGGAGTCAAACTTCTGTAGACCTTTAACACACATCTTTTCTTTTACAGTCTGAAATAAAAGACACATAAGTATTTTAACTGCCACTGTTCAATTAATAGCGAATTTCTGGTTCTTTAGCAAAGTGTTTATCGTAACCATATTATCCATGCAGCAGGGTTGTTCTTGATGGAAAAAATAACTCTGTAGCATTAAAGTCATTCAACATCCATATAAAGTTATTGATTAATAAGAATTTGTGATTGTTCCCTTACCTCCAGCATCTGTTCAGATAGAGCGGAGAGGTTCTTGACCAATGAAATGTCATCTGAGCTGATATGTAGGTTGTTCAGTGTTTTCACCAGCACTTTAACACTGAATGAGTCAGGATGGGAAAGTATTTCATTACACACCTCCAGGGCCAGGTTATCGTGAATAACATGGTCCTATAATGGGGAGAGAACAAAGAATGTTTGATTTTAATCAGATAACAAAAAATAATAAAAGGATGATTTTTTTTTTTGAATGACTGCAATGTTTGTTTTCTTGATTGGGGTTTAATTTCACACTTACGGTTATTCCACTCATTTGATCGTGAAGCAGTGCAGTGGATTAAGGAAACCACCCTGAATGCCACCGACACCAAACACAAAACAGAACAAGATTTGTTAAGTTGCAAAACACACAAAGCTCCTTTACCGTTTAGATAGTGGAGAAAATGTTTAAAGTCACAAATTTTAGATCAGATGACAGATGCTTTATTTGTGTTGATCATTTGCACAAATTTACAGATTAATTGATTTGTTTGATTGATTGGGGTTTAACATCGTTCTCAATGGTATTTCACTTATATGAGGACGGATAATCCACTTCACAATGTTCCTAATTGCCTAGTTACAGTGGAAAACCGAGAGGAAACCTCGTAAAAACCACCCTCGTCATTGCCGGAGCTACAATGTATAACTCACTCATATACCTGAAGGTCGCTAGACAGATTTCAAACCTGTAAACAGTACATCAAAGTAAGATTAGCAAGGGCACTCGCTACCACTAAGCCATGGCTACAAGCCCTACAGAATAATTAAAGATTTCCAAAGGACTTACCTTGATTTGATCCCTCATGATATTCTGATTCTGTGCCAATAGACGAGCACTGGTGAGTTGTGTGAGTAACTCAGCCACATTGTTAGCGTCTACATCGGCCAGTGGACTGGAGGATGGAGCGTTAAATATTGTTCTCATTGTCGGCATAAAGGCTTCCTCCAATACCTCCTGGTTACAACTAAATACAAACAACTATAAGACTGAGTAATTAATATGGACTATTATTAATCTCTGTTTATTCTATACATTTGTTTTGTTTGGGGTGCAATGTCGGGCCCAAGGATATTTCACTTAGATTGTTCAACATTTATTATTTAAATATGTTTGTTTGATTTGGGTTTAACGTCATACTCAAGAATATTTCACTTATATGATGACGTGCCAGCCTATTGACTGAAAGGAAAGCACCCTCGACTATACTGGCAACAAACAAAGACAGGACGGGACAATACAGGACAACAACAACAGGATGCAAGACAGACACCACAAACAGATCAGCTTCCTGTTCCCCTTTAGCTCTGATATTTAAATACGAGGGGAGACTGCTGAAACCCTTTCATATGACTACCTCATATACTGGAGGTGAAATGGGAACTCAAATCTGTTTGTGGTGCGTAGAGGGATAATCACTGAACCCCAGCCAAGCACTTTAACAGGATAAATTTCAAGGAACCGCAAACGTAAAAATCATTTAGTAACTGTTTCATGTAACAGGCATCAAAATATTATGTACTGTACTTTTTTTGTTAAACGTATGTATATTCCATTAAAATAATTCACTTCTCACTGCTTGTAAAGTATTTTACTATAACTATGCTTAAGTATTGATTGATTAATATATTGGTCACTTAATTGATTAATTGGTGTTTGATGCCGTTTTTCAGACTATTTCACTTTATGCCAGCAGTGCATTCCAACAATAACTGATACTAGCACAACCAAGATGTGAAATGTTTTCCTTATGTTGGAAAATTAATTTCCCTCCAGTGCTAAGTAAAGACAGCATTGCTACTCTCCGAACAAACTGCCCTTAGCCAGAGACACTATCCTTAAATAAAATCAAAATATTGTATACTACAAATTTTTTTTTTAAATCTATACAAATAACTTGCTTTAAAAAAACAAATATAAATAGTAGAATGACATTACCGTCCGGCAATAGCAAAGACTGGGAAGAAAGTGCCGAGGCAGTGCCTGAGATGTGTGTCCTCCTCGGTGACTGGGTTGTACCAGAGTAGGATGAGATGAGAGAGGAGCTTAGCAGACATCACACGACCAGAGAGTAAGAGCTTGGCCAGGCCCTCTGCTGCCACTGTTCTTAGTTCAGAGCTCTATTAAACACACAATGATTGATTGATTGATTGGTTGATTGATTGGTGTTTTACTCCATACTGAAGTGTGTTTCAATTACACGATACAACAAATAAAAACATTGTATTGTCACATGAATTTCAAATCTGTTACAATTAAACTGGTAATTTTGCGATACTTAGTTAAATTCTTGAATCATTTTCAAAAAAAGCAATATAAAAACACTACAGTATGTTCATGCAAGCCTTTCATAGTCAAGCATTTACATGTTTTTGTCAAAGAATGTTAGAACCAATATCAAAACTTCATAAATCTAATGGTTCCCAATGTGGTTTGTGGTTTTTCAATGAGGTCTGCAAAATAAAAATCATAAGCGCAAGATCATATATAATTTAACTTGACGATATCTAAGCCTAACCTCAATATCCAATGCTGAGCTTAATATTGTGAGTAGATTTGATGCTGTGTTTGTTCTGGAGTCTTTCCCCTCTTCCTCCTGGCTGACACTGTTTGAGGCTGTGCTATTATCTAGCTGATCAGCAGTGCTGCTCTCCATCTCAGTGGTGTTGTGGTCTGTGGCCTGACTCTCCTCTTCAGGGGTGTTATTAGTCTCATTCTGGAGAACCTCTAATCCATACTTGTGCAGCAGATCAAATAATATACTGAGAGCGATGGCCCTCACTTCTTCTGTGTCAACTTGTGAGGCCTGAGGATTAAAAACAAACATGGGGTTTGATAAATTTGAATTCCTTTGTTTGTTTTATGTTCACTAGTGTTTTTCAAGAAAACAATAGAATGGCTTAAACAAGGTGAAATAAAATGTTATAAAGGCATTTTGGAGCAGGGTCATTCTGGGAGTACTGTTTAACAGTACAAGACTCAATAATGAATCTGTTTCCCCTAAATTGGCTAAATGTGACAATCAGACTGTAAACAAAATTAATAACCTCTCCTTTATTAACTATATGATAGCTTTAAACCTTCCTTTTTACAGCCCTAGCTATTGCAAATTTGGACATCCATGAATGACATACCTGAACAAAAAGTACAAGATGTTGCAAAGCTGTTTCTTTTCTCAACAGACAGCACAGTCCTAATGATTTCACGGCCAGGTGACGAACATCAGCATTCTCATTCTGAATTCCTGGTAATATCTGAACAGAAGAAAATACTGATAACTGGTTTATAAAATCACATTGAAGAGAGTTGCAGATAAGAGAGTTATGCATGAATGGTAACTAAGTTAAATTGTTGGAAAACTATTTTTTAAAAATACTGCCAAAGAGCTTGCCTGTTCCACCGATGAAAGGGACTGCATTCCTTTTGCCTTGAAGGTTAAAATACTAAATGATTTAATATGTCTGTATAAAGCTTAGTCTATTGAATTCCCTCTCCTCTCATGTTGTTGGACATTTGCCAATTTTTTTTAGGAAATTGGGCAATTCAATACAGAGTTATGGTGTTAAACGTACATTTAATTGAAAAGCTAATTAAAATGATTAATAAGCATATAATTAGCTGAACAGATAATCTCCCTCTCCTCTCATGTTGTGTGACATTTACCCAAAATTTTAGGAAAATTGGGTCCATTCAATTTGGAGATATGGAGATATTGGAGATATTGAATTGAAAAGTTCGTCAAAGTACTTAATATGCATATTTCAATTTGCGTATAATTAGCTGAACAGACAATATCCCTCCCCTCTCATGTTGTAGAACATTTACCCCAAATTTGTGAAAAAACAGGTTATTCAATTTAGATATATAGTGCTTAACGCACACTGTACACAATTTCCTCAAACACAATATCACCAAATTAGCATAAATATTAACCAAGTTTAACACAAGCTGCAATACGAAGACATCTCCAAAATAACCTTTTTGTACTGTCCCTCAGCTCAGAGAGCACCAGGGCAACTGGAAGGACCTTTCAATTTCTGGCAACTTGTGAAAGGGCTGATGTGAATAAAGTTGTCTTACCAGCGTCTCTATGATCATCTGTATGGTGGGAGACAGAGTTTTCAGTGTGGCATTCTCCATAAACTCACTCACAATACTCAAACATTTCACCCAGGTGTCGGGATCAGTCTGCAAATAAAATCATTAAAAGAGATTCATTGATCAGTGTTTAATGCCATGCTTAAGAGTATTTCATTGAAGTGTTTGTTTGTTTGGTGTTAAACGTCGTACTCAAGGGTATTTCACTTATATGCCGACGGATTGTCCACTTCACACTGCACCTAGGATTGTTACTACGGAAAACCAGGAGGAAACCTCGTAAAAACCACCCCCGGAATGCCGGAGCCACAACATCTGACTCACTCATATATCTGATGGTCAAAAGGCGGATTCGAACAAGTGAATGGTAAATCAAAGCATGTTCAGTTCAGGAAGCGCACTCGCTACCACTGAGCCACGGCCGCGGGCCTTCATTTGAGTGATGATATTGTAATCCAACATTAACACAAAAATAAAATGTGAGGTGCTTGAAAGGTTGCAAAATTATTGTTCATCAAGTGTTAAGTAAAGACAATCTAGTAATCTAATGTGTAGGCAGGCAAGAAAAGCAGCAGATTAAGTAGCACTTTATTTATTTAATAAAATACATACATCAGTCCGTAGGTTGGACAGAAGAATGGCATGTTTAATGTTGTGCATAAGGGTTTCATTCGGACGCCAAAATGAGACCGATTCATCAGAAAAAGGAATGTTCCTTGATTGTTTTGTAAAGTAATTACCACTTTACTTGAATAAACCTACTGTCTGTAGCTTGAGGGTTATTTTAATATGACAAGGGCCTACTCCAGCAGTAAATAACCTCACTAACACAAACATAGGATGTATTTTATGTCTGTTCGACTACCTTGTTAACACAGAACGGTCAGGATCAGGACATGTTACCCTTAGACAGGGAGCATTACTGCTCTAAAATGAATTATTCAAATTGGACAAATCTTTCTCTCTTTCTACTGTAAAATCTCTAATTTAATTGCATCAATTTGATACAGTTAGAGGTCATTTTCCATCAAATAATTTTTCTTATTGTGATTATTAGGATAAAGATAACATTCAGAGAAATAAAATAAGCTTCTTTTACATTCTTATGAGTTCTTGAAGCATGTTTAGTAAACTAAGCGTAGAATACAAATGTTTCAGTACCTTTTCAGTTCTGATCTCCTCAACATGGGGCACAAGGGCCTGAGCAAGCTCTGTCTTTTCAGCCTCCATTTCCGAGATCTTTAGTTTAATTTCTGCCGCTTTTACAAAGTCTTGACTGTGAATGGCCTCGTCCATATCCTCTCTCAGCTGATTCAATTCTACACGGATACGAGCACACTGAACAGAAATTAGTCTGATTGATTGATTGATTGATTGACATCGTGCTTAATGATATTCAACATACACTAACAATAAAATCTAACAGTGAATGTTCCCCCAGTGCTAAGTAAAGACAGTATGTCTCTATGAGTACATACTTCTCTTTATAAAAGGAATAGGGCAGAAATAGGCAAGAACAATTTTGCATTTAAATTAACACCGTGTGACAGAATTATGTGATTGTTTATTCGGTAGAGGGTTAAAGGTTATAGTTTCAGGTTTTTGACCTCTATGAGGACAGGCTGTCCACTTTTTGCTTTTCATTTCTGATATAGTGGAAAACTGATAGGAAACATCATGAAAATGTTATTGCTTTGTAGGTTTGTTTGATTGGGGTTTAAAATCATGCATAAGGTTATTTCACTAAAATGACCGAGTGCCAGACCTGCTTCCCGTTACCCTTTAGCTCTGCGAAAACCAGGGCAACAGAAAGCAACCTCTTTTCTCGCCTCTTACATCGACCGAGGAAGTCGAGGGAGTATTCTGCAGGGCCATGGCCCACCCGCTCCCTCACGGGGCCTGTTGTGGAATGGTCATAGCAATACCGT
>JAVFBW010151448.1:0-12205 GCA_034783835.1 Mopalia ciliata
GGAACATCCTTCGACACTTTCCGTACCGGTACAGTTATTTAAGGTACGGAAATGGCCGAGGATGTTCAGACATGTAACGAACGCTATGCGACGTTATTCTGATTTAACGTAACGTCAGACATTGCATTGGAATACTGACTCGTCACAATGCAACGTAACAAACATATTCCGCCAGCCATTGCGTCTTTGTCAAAGTCATAATCACATGACGTCATCTATTGTTCTACAACCAGAGTAAAGCTTTACTTGTTCAAGCGAACACAAACGATCTACACGTTATGGATCAATCTCCAAAGGCGAAGTTTCTGAAGGCCAAATACATTGCTCGTGAAAGGGAAAGACTAGTAAGTAATGTATGATATATGTAATCGAAATTGAATCTTATCGAATTTGTTTTACTTCAAGCTATCTATCTAATATATATCTTGCCTGAAAGTTCATAATAACTTCCAAGTATGCACCTACACGAGAGGAGATTTATGTCAGTATACTGAGTACCGCTAGATATTTCCGAGCTTCCGCCATCAAGTTTGGTACATATCAGACACCTCTACTTATGGTGCACATCACTCTTAACTTAATTAATAAATAAAACTGTACAATTACAAATATGTCTGGGGAAAATAGCCTTAACTTCCAAATACGAACGACAGCTTATTCAAGTTACCATATTTATTTACTGTTAATCTTTTCAGTGGTACTGGCGAGTTTATTTAGGGCTTAAGACCTGTTGCCTACAGAAAAGGGACAAACTATCGAAAAAAGAAGACACGGGGGCTGTTCCAAACAACTCGCCAGAGATCTCTGTGCCAATACTTGTTGAAATCCAACGCATGGTGGACATGGGTCAAACAGAACCAAAAGTAGCAGAGGCAATTAAACGACTTATTGAAACGGAATGTTTCGATGCCATTAGCAATATGACGGAAATACAGCGTAAAGTGGCCATGAATCGATTGACGAAAGTGAAATACACAGAAGAGAAGATCGAAAGAGAGGAGGAAATAGAACGCATGCACCAGGATGAACGTGAAGTGAACGATGTCAAGCATGACTACAGGCCATGGGTAAGGCGCAAGCATTATTATAACGAGAAGTCAAATGACTTCGGGTTGTCTGATACCATTGGCGACGATGAAAGTCTCCCATATTACAAGCCTTATTGCAATAACCATTTGGACCAAGGATTTAGACCGTGGGCCAGAAGGAGGCACTATTTCAACGAGACACAAAGTGAGGAGAAATATACCAGCACTTTCAGTGAGGAAAGGAGAGTTCCAGTAAGCAACCCTTCAGCTGTTCATCAAGCGGACGGCAGTAAACCATGGGCGAGAAGACGCCATTACTTTAACCAATCACAGGTCATCAAAGATATTACTGTTGAAGAAGATTACAAGCCGTGGGCCCGGAGGCGGCATTATTATAACGAGGGGCGGAATGTGGCTGGGTCTGACAATCAAATTTGTTAAACAACGGGGAAATTCGTGCGTCAGCCTTTCGACATTAACTAATATATGCAACTTTGTAAATCATTGTTACCAAACTTATTAAATAGTTATTTTGACTATCTTGATAACTAATTGTAACAACAGTCGTTGGTCATATTTCTGGCGTTTTAAATATATTAAATGCTGTTATTCACCTGAATAAAATTGCTTCATCAAAGTCGTCACACATTCTGTCTTAGTAGTCATTATGTTATTAGTTATCGACATTTTTCAAGGGTGTAAGGACTTTCATAACCGTCCTGCAGGCGAAGACGTCTATAATGAATTTAGTGCTATTTTATTCACTTTAAAAGACAAACAGGTCCTGCGATAGGCCTACGCTCTTTGTTTGCGTTCAGAGTTACCACTACTAGTGACTAGTGCTGCCACAGGGCAATACTGCGTTCAGCCACATCGATAAATTTAATGACGCCGCAAAGTTTTGTGACATTCCAAATGTCACAGGGTGTACGGGGTTTTTGTTTGTTTTATTGCCCTGGAATTGACCACTTAGAACACTATGAACTTGGAAGAGGGATAATGAGATCTGTTATAGCAGAAGTCTATTAACTGGGAATATGTCACTGCCGTATAGTAATTTCCACGGCGTTATAGAACAGCAAAAACTGGCAACGTCACATTTCAGACATGTGTCTTTACTTGTGAGGAACTCTGGGTAATTTCAACCCTGACCAGCCACTTCGTATAACAATTGTTTCGTTCCGACGACTGACTTAATATTTGTCAATTAAGTAGCCGTTTATGGACTATTTCACAGGCACATATTGCACAAGGTAAATGCATTTCGTTTAGTTAGAAACGGTATGATCGATGAATGCTAGAAGTTTCCCAAAATGCATCATTTTTAAGGTTGCGTTCTTCTGAATTTGCATGTGTGGTACATCACATAATACGTTATAACAGGGGGCTCGGTCCCTAATGCCGGTTAGCTTATTTCTATACGGAGTGAGTTATATGACCCTTTGACGTCCAATATTGTACAAAAATGGCATGTCCGAGAATGGAATATCATAATTTATCAGCTTAAGACATTTGATGTTAAACCGGGGCGAGGGGCGAGTTGAACATTCATTGTCGAGAGCTGATACATCAATGATGTTCATTTCTTTAACTTCGGACTCGCTTTGCATTTGTACCAATGTCTGGGGAAACTTTATACGTAGTAAACATTGGCGAACTAGACTTGGGTTTACATGTTATTCCTCAATAAGACTCGACTGATATAAGCTTTATTAAGGAGCACCTTCAATTACAGTAAAACCTTTGCACGTGAACGAAGGGGAGATAACTACGACGGACAGAAGATTATTTTTTTCAATCCGTGCAAAAAATGTTCTTTATGATGACTATAGAACTCTTATAAGATTTCTTTACAACACTTTGTCCTATAGAACACCAATAATTGTTTTCTATAGGAATCCTATAGAACTTCTACAGGACAAACTCTCTTATAAATCTCCAATAATAGTTTCGTTAGGGCTTTTATAGAAGGACTCTCCTATGTAATTTCCATTCTCGTTTCTATATTATTTTTATCAATAATACTCTCACATGGATCTCTTCGTAGCTTGCCGTGAACATATCTTTTTTGTTCCCTTAACATTATAGGTCCTTTGTTTAATAGAACGGACATAATGGCATTTTTTATCCCATCGGCCGTAGGGATTATGTCGTCACGCAGTCCGTCCGTCTGTCTGTCTGTCCGTATGAAGGACGTGAACACAATAAAAACAATACGGCTTAACCCAGGGTTTTCATATTTTTGATACACATTTGTTTGACACTAAACTGCATTCCTATTTAAAATAGGGTCACGCCAATAAAATTTCTGGTTTCCATGGCAACATAATAATACATGTACATAATAACAATGGTAGTACAGACGACTTGAACATAATACAATCAAAACCGCTTAACCCAGCGTTTTCAAATTTTGGAAACCCATTTGTCTTACAATAAACTCTATTCCCAGTTAAAATGGGGTCATTCCAATAAAATTTCTGGTTCCCACGGCAGCATTATGATACGTGTACATAATAATAATGGTATTACACACAACGTGACCACAATAAAATCAATACAGCTTGACCCAAGGTTTTAAAATTTGACTTACAATAGACTCCACTCCGATATAAAATGGGACCATTCCAATTAAATTACTGCCTGTCTGTCCGTCCGTCCGTATGTATGGAGGACGTGAACACAATAAAAACAATACCGCTTAACCCAGGGTTTTCAAATTTCGGATACACATTTGTCTGACACTAAACTGCATTCCTATTTAAAATAGGGTCATTCCAATAAAATTGCTGGTTTCTATGGCAACATAATGATACATGTACATAATAATAATCGTAGTACAGACGACGTGAACATTATAAAATCAAAACCGCTTAACACAGGGTTTTCAAATTTTGGAAACCCATTTGCCTTACAATAAACTCTATTCCTAGTTAAAATGGGGTCATTCGAATAAAATTTCTGGTTCGCATGGCAACATTATGATACATAATATTAATGGTATTACAGGCGACGTGAACACGATAAAATCAATACTGCTTAACCCAGGGTGTTAAAATTTTGGAAACGCATTTGTCTTACAATAAAGTCCACTCCTATTTAAACTGAGACCTTTCCAATCAAATGTCTGGTTGCCATGACAGCATAATGATACATAGTTATAATAATAATGATATTTCAATAATGGTGTCATTACAATAAAATGACCCAACACACTAAATAAAAAAACCGTTTAACCCAAGGTTTTTATCCCATCGGCATATTATGCCATAGTGATTATGTCGTCACGCTGTCCGTTCGTCTGTCCATCTTTCTGTCCGTCTGTCCATTTTGAGGAAGTGAGCACATATATTTCAACTCAAAGGCCATTCAGACTGGAACCTTAGAGACTTATTTGAGTGATCATAAAGTTGCGTGGGCAGCTCTTCCACAGAAATAAGCTTACCAAACAGGTCATCCCTGGTATTGTATATTTACAATAGCAGTCTCATTTGCATCTTAATGATAAGATAAAACCTGTAGGGATAAATCTAAGCAAGGTTTAATCCTACTTTGTAGTTTGATGTATTGTTCACAGGATCAATCAGTCTGTCGACCCTGATGTATAGGAGTGAGTCAAGGAATCACAGGAGTGGTTTTACACTGTAATAATGGCTGAAACCATGTGCAGCGGTTATCCGTCATATAAGTAAAATAGCCTACCCTTGAGTATAACGCTAAACATCAATCAAACAATAAATGAATCAATATTTCAGTATCACTTTTTTCACTTATCTACTCTAAAACTGTATGCAGATGGAAAGTGATAGGGAATTGTATGGTGAAAGATTGAACCATTTCAAGTAGTGACTGTTTTTGTTGGTTTCTCCTGAACTCCTACAGATATAAACACTTTACAAATACAACTTAACACTTTTAGTTGGGATCTGATTTGAACCCATGACTATACCCACTCCCTTAAGATTTATATTTCTGCCTCTTTATTGTGTCATCCTTATTCATTGATAGAATATGGGATAAAGTGAGTCACACTCACCTCTTGTTAAAATCTTCTTTTCGTAATCTTGATAATGCAAATAGTCCGACACAAAAATTAAGTATTCTTCGGCAGTGAGGACCTAAGTCGCTCCCAATTATTACGGTATCATATAACTGCCAACAAATGCAGGATTCTGGAGAAGAGCAATTTTTATTGTGCTCACTTTTTACAACAGGTTTGCATTCAACAAAGCCGCAAGGAAAAGAAGAGTTAACCACAAGGGGGGTAACTCTGATTGACATAACAGATAACTTTGAACTGTATACAGTTCAGAAATTGGACGGGATAATTTCATACTGTCCATTAGTATACATACTAATATCTATAGGCAATTAGGCATACTGGCGTGCCTGCTTTTGTTCTATTCAAAAACGAAATTAAGCAACTTGGAACAGCTAGGGAAATTGTCAAATGAGATAAATGTGCAACAGCACAATGTTCCTCAACAACTGTCTTAAATAATCGCTGAAATCTGTTATAAAGTCATATGCATAAAAGTCATTAAGTATTGTAAGTCAGCAGTCTTTATAGTACCGAGCCATCATCGGACAGACTATCCTCAGGCTACTATAGGGATTATTCTGCCCTATTTCACAATCGGGAAAAACAAATGGTCGCGTGATGATTCTACTCATGAGACTGTCTGGGTGCCCTCATCAGATATACTGTCCTCAGGCCCTTGGGGGATTATTCTGCCCCGTGTGTAACACCAATACTGGGATAATTTCACCCCAAGACATAATCCGATAAGTGCTTAGGAGGGAAACGTCTTCGAGCTGAACGCCGCATGTCATATGACGATTCTTGAATAGTTCTAGATGAAGACGGTATGTCAAGAACACTTTCGCTGTTATCAAGTAGGGTACCGTGTAGGGCGTTGTCATCACCTGGTGTTGATAAGACTGAGGGGATCTCTGGTTTGACAGGACTGAGGTCGTTAGGGGTTATACGGGGACCGTCATCGTCATCAGTTATGTTGTCCACGGAACGAGGCACGAGGGTATTTTAGTGGAGACCAAGATGGAACTTTATAGCATTCTGATTTTTTTACACGATATGACAGAGAACGGAGTTGAAAACCGGAAAACCAGTTTCCATCAACCTGTGACACAAGGTATCGGTCTCTGGATTGTTATTTGTAGCGAGAGGAGTTTAAATATACGAGATCTCCAATGGGTATTGTAGGGGTTTCACGAGTTATACCACGAGGGGCTTTGGAGTGCTGGTTATGAATATTACTGGCATTACTGTATTTGTGCTGGTCCATTATAAACTGATGAATGACGAATAACACCAGGTGGTCCATCAAGGGACGTAATTCAATACATAGGCGCAAAAGAGTATGTCGTACGGTTTTGTATTTTTCATCTTCAACGATAGTAGTACTCGTGAATGACGTGACACATTACCGAAAAACAAGAATGAGCTGTCTTTGTCTCTTCAAAATGTCTGCTGCGCACGAAATTCCAATGCTGGCTGGGGGTTCTTCGGTTGTTTGAATAAATAACTCGTGACAGACCTTCTTCAGGGATGCACAGTAATGACAGCTAGACGTGACAGGAACGACAAATTTATCCATATCTAGATCGAAAAAACTGCACTTCATGGCCAGTTTCATTTGATGAGATGAGGGGTAATAAGGTTGAAAATGCAGAGAGGTTACTAAGCTATCTAAGACTTGTCGAGGGACCACGATACATTCGGGTAAAAAAAGTGAATGGGTTTTCTCGGCGTACAACCAGCAAACCATCTTTAGCAATCGTAACAGAGTTCCTTGTTTGAGATGGGCATGAGGCCGTACGTCTGGACAGTCAGACTGAACATTAAGCCAGGCTGAACAGGTCGTAAATGGCGACTTAGCATCACCCTTTAAAATATCGCTAGGAGAGGTCAGGTGAACGACACATTTCTATGAGTATTGGAAGAAATTACACACCTGACAGTTTGGCGAGGTGCACTCAGTAGCGTATCGGTTAGCGAAGTGTGACGGGACGCTGGCTGATCCCGCAAGACAGTTTATCAAACGATTGCACACATGGCTTACTGTCTGTAAGAATACATTCTTTGTGTCGAGAATGGGTGATGTATGGGTGAAAATGCTTCGTAGAAACCGTTATAGATCGTGCCTCAACTTCGCTCTGAAGCCAAGAAATTTGTCGCCCCTTGAGTTTGGCGCTAAAAAAGTCGAAGGGAAGCTGCTTTCCCTGTCGTGTAACGCAAAGCGTGGCTATAATGCCATGTTATTTGACTGATCCATCCGTTATAATCCCCAGCTGGTCATCAGGGTGGGGTAGGACTATGATGCGGTTTGTTGATAACGCCTGTTAAGCCGTATGGAAGGTCTGAGTGAGTTCATCAGCCCCCGGTAGAGATGGATTAGACACTTTACCAGCACAAAGAACATCTAGTGGAGAAATGAGTTGAGAGCAGTTTGGAAGAACTCTAGCAAGAACTTTATAAGCCCCTATAAAAGGACGGGGCCCACGAACCAAAAAGGACAGGACGCTAGGGTGGAAATACGGCGAGGGCTGGCTGTAAGTGTTCCTTCTTTCCATATCCAGTCTAAAATCGATACAGATGATGAGCTAATGAATGTTTTGTAAGCAGATAGATACCATCAATTCTTTTGTAGAGCTTGTTAAAGGCGATCCTAGTTAGAGTATAATTCGGAGACTGTCTGGCCTCGGCAAAATAGATGATCTGCGAGTGTAGGAACGACACCTTCTCCGAGTAAGTCGCCGAGGGCACGACACATTAACTCTTCAATGGCAATTTCAGAACCTGACATTCCCATGGCCGATCTAGCGTACATAAATACTCCACGAAATGGGATGGCAACACCGCAGTACTTTATCAACTCTCGTGAGAGTGGAATCTGATAGAATGCATTGGAAAGGTCTGTAGTGATTATGTGCTTCTATCTTTCAAGGTTGGGGCTAACTGTAACGGCCAACGTCGACAAAAGCTGTTACCAAACGAAATCCTCCGTTAGGCTTTTTGACTAGGAAAGGGGGCTTCAGGTATTCAACGTTGAAACCAGCATCTTCTGGATGTACGAATACACCAGCACGTTGCAATTGGTCAAAGCGGACCTGTAACTCGAGTCTGCCTTTCCGTTGTGGTGGCTGAACAGGGCCCATGTTAACTACCGACTGGAAAGGACCAGAGGCGCCGTTATATCCAGTAAACTCAAGTTTAAATTCATTATCAAATGTACGGTGCGAAATTTGTCCCGCATATTGGTGGAAAGAACTGCGTCAGGGTCAAAATGTACATTTTGGGAAAACAAAAAACATTTTTGTCTGTCTGATTTACTGGTGGCGAGGTATTTTGGAATTCTAGATCAGCGGCAGGTGTATACTGGCCGTATTTGGCATACACGCTCTTGTCGTTTGACAGTCTTTGGTTCATCAGAAAGATTTGGGACACGAATTCTGCCGGATACCCTGGTTAAAAAATCTGGGCATGGCCAGAGATCGCGGTTTTGCTGTTCACAGGGCTATCAAGACGGGGCTCAAGAGCGTAGGTTTCATCGTGTGAAAGGGAATCGGGTACATCTAGTTCATTGAATTCGCCTGGCAAAACTGTAATGGCATGATCCGGACATCGAACAAAGTGTGCTCGACGAATAGTGTGGGAGGGTGATGGTGAACCACGCGGAGAACCGTATGTGTAGGACGTTCCGTCACTTATAAGAATCTGTCGTTTTGCAGGGCGGAAAGCGACATCGATGGGGTTCAACCGAGCATATCGACGTCTAAGTTTTCGACAACCAAACCAATGAAGACAAAATTTATGTTGTCATGGGATACTACATGCAATGAAGAGGAACCATCTGCTTGATGAGCTGACTGGGACGTACTTTGAATGTTAAGACCAAGACGTTTGGCGGTGGATAGGCGCACCATATTTCTGGTAGCACCGCTATCAATGGTGATGTCCGTAAAATACGTCTATGTTCGGTGACTGACGAATCTGTATTCTGTACGTAGATGATGACTCGACAACATGAGTGTTAGTTTTATCAGCACTACAGTGTTGTTGATTCACAAAAGGCTTTAAATCGCCGCCATCATCGCACGAGTCGTCAGAATCGATGACGTTAACAATGGGGCGAGATTTGGCTAAGTATTTACGATCTTGTTCAGGTAGATAAGAGCATTCGCTTAGAAAATGGTGGTCAGGTCGTCGGCTCTGAATACACAGGGGACATGACTTTCTCGGTTTTGATTTGCCCCGATATGGGGGGGAAGGTGTGGGTTTTGGGAACGGCGCTGCCATCCTCAGCACTTTGGTGTCATGGCTCGCTCGAATCTCATCCAGCAATGACGATAACGCTTGTGAGATTTCCGGTTTAATAGAAGCCAGTATTTGTGACCGTAACTCTGTGCCGTAATGTTGTTTGACAAATTGGGGCAAGTTGGGGTGAATCAAATGGAGCCAAGTAAGTATTATAAAATTTTCTAGTGTTGGAGTTAATCTTCGCCTAAAAAATCGCCATGTTGAGTTATACCGCCGTCACGGTCAAGCAAATTATCTTCAATAAAGGCCATACCGGTAAGTCTTTGGTAAAGGTCTTCTGGGCGCTCTTCCGACTGGAGGTGTATGCTAGTAAAGTCTAGAAAATGAGCACCAGATGAGTGAAAACCGTGGAGACGCCAGTGGAGACGAATGGTTTGCCAAATATTCTCCATTGCAGTAGAGTTTTTTACGATTGTATTCCGTGAAATAATACGACAATAATTGGCGATTTGGCTTAACATTAGCTCCAGCATATTTACTTTTTGTTGAGCTGTGCGTAGATTGGCCTGCGTTACATCTACTCCGTCATCCCTATTGCCACGCGAAGGTGAATTGCGGGATTTCTTTTTCCATTGTGAGCCCGCCACGAGGAATGGGTCAAAATTTGGGTGGAGCAAAAGAGTGTAATGTAGGTTTTGTTTCCAGTTTTTAAAGGAATTTACTGTCTCACTGTTACCGAGACACCACTGTTTTGGAGCCCCGTGGGTGCTAGTCATATTTATTTAGGGGTATATACTCACAGAAACAAGTTTCTGCGCTTGTTCCTAGGCTGTATTTATGTCCGAGCAGTCATTCGCCGAGATGTGAGATACAAGTGTCTTGTTAGGGAGGATGAATCGTTTTCTTGACGACTGTGTGTATTCTGGAATCTCCGCCATCACGCCAGTGAGGACCTAAGTAGCTCCTAATTATTACGGTATCATATAACTGCCAACAAACGCTCGATTCTCGAGAAGAGCAACTTTATTGTGCTCACTTTTTTACAACAGGTTTGCATTCAACAAGGCCGCAAGGAAGAGAAGAGTTAACCACAAGAGGGGTAACTCTGATTGACATAACAGATAACATTTAACTCCACACTAATAGCTACAGGCAATTAGGCATACTGGCGCTAGATAATTTTTTGCAACCTAAATAGTCAAATGCGTGCCTCAAAAATCATGTGTATATGCAGGTTTTCGAAAAGCCTTCGGAAAACTGGCGAGCTTGTCAGTTGCCAATGCGCATGTGCATTACTATTGATATAGATAGCTCATGAGGGTCTCCCTCCTTCATAATTTTTTGGGTTGTTTTAAAGGTCCGCAAAAACATATACATATTTCACATGTACGGAATGTGAATATATTTATACAAGTATAACTTCTTCTCTATTGATAATCAATGTCAGTTAGGCCTCCAACAAAAAATAAACCCAAAATATTGAAATTTACTATTTGCTTGATATTCGCAGTTTGTGCAGTCTTAAAAAATAATCGAAATATTAATTGATGTAAATTGCGAATGAAACTCGACGAGCATTGACATCTATTTCACGGATTGATATGGTTGACAAGGTGTCCGTGGTGAATGAAAAACTGCTTTAGCGGTTTGAGACACCAAAAGAGTCCCGATTGCCTTCTTTTCATTCAATTGGCCGCCATTTTTTCACCACGAATACAAAGTTGTTCTAGTTGAACATTAGATTATGTTTTAACCCAAATGCCCTTTATCCGAGTTATAATTATACTTTCTATGGAATTAAAGATAGTAGTTTATATGTATTTAAGTCTTTTTATTTCTGAAAGCAGCTGTAAAATGGAAAAAATATTAAAGAGTGAAATCAAGTCAGTTTCGTTAAACGACACAACCTTCTTCGCTTGCAAACCGATATAGCATCTCGCCAGTTCCCCCGCTCCGCGAGATAGTTCGTGATTGCATCGGCAATTCAAGGTTAAAACCTGCTGTTACATACCCCTGTATATTGTAATCCCAGATTTAACATATTGTTCAGTGCACATAAGCCATTGAAACAGTTAACCACAACAAAGCAGCAATACATTTTTGCGCCTTTTTTCCAATGGAGCCCTTCCATCACTCATGGCGGCGCGACAAATATATTTGAAGTTATTAGCTTTTCAAACTTATTTTGCTATCATATTTTGTCAAAAAAAAAAAAAGGCATTTCTTCTATTATTTATTCATGTCATATAACTTTGTAGAGGGACTATATTTAGTAGAGTTAGCAGGCGGTTCGGTTTGAAGGGGCTATCCGTTGCCCAGGTAGACTACTTTCTGTGATAAGGGGCAACACGAAAACGACCTGCTGCCTGAAGTATTGTTGTTTTCCAGTTTTTTTTCTTTGTTTTCTGTCAGTAGATTAAATAGTTCTTTCTGTCACAATTTGGACTGGTACACCTCCATATGAGTCATATACCCTAAGCCATCGACTGCGGTGCTTGTCAATGGTTCCTAGCAAGGTTATATCTGGTTTTCAGTTTAACGTCTGGAATACCAAGCACACGACGTAAAACGCCAAGTTTACTCATTACATGTAGAACTAACGTTTTACATAGTTACTCTTCTTATAGGCCTACCACGAACTCAAATGAGTCAACAAATGAACGACGAAATTTTTTGTCTTCTGTGTTTTTTTTCTTTTATTTTCTTCTTCTTCTTTCTACGGCAGTGTATAGGGTGGCCACGTTGGGAAAAACTTCTGTCAGATTATCTCCTAATTAGGAGATAACATCTCCTGATTAGGAGATAATAAGTCCTAATTATGAGATACTTAATCCTAATTAGGAGATACTAAGTCCTAATTAGGAGATAATAAGTCCTAATTTGGAGATAATAAGTC
>JAVFBW010151459.1:0-12205 GCA_034783835.1 Mopalia ciliata
TGATGTTCTGTATTTTTGTCCGTCGTCATATAAGTGAAATACCCTTGAGTACGACGTTAAACACCTATCAAACAAACTGAAGAAATAAAGTTTAAAGATAAAAGTATCCATATTTGCAGGAGTTCTATATAAAAAGGGCAGATAAACTAAATGAGTGTCTATCTAGCAAATCAGATTATCAATAAAGATTATTAGTATTCATAGTCTGACTTTGTGTAGCAAAGATATTGAAGATGTGACATGTGGGATGCATTTTTAAAGAAAATATGTTTTGTTTGTCCAGGTTCGACCCAAATATCTCAAGTGTGTAGCTATAAGTTGCTTCTACTTGGCATCCAAAACGCTGGAGGAGGATGAGGTATGTCAACAGTTATCTCCATCCTGTAGTTGTTATTACATATAGTTGTACTAAAAATTTAAAGGTATAATAGAATAGCTCACACACACATCTAAAACAAAAAAGGTCTAGTAGATGTATTCAGTATTTTACTGAAATTTAAATTTATTCTGCACTTTAATTACAGTGCAACAGATTTTCAATTATATCAATTTATTTCTTTCATGCATCCCAACTGAAGTATACAAATTATAAAATAACTTCATCTGTTATTAGTTTTTCTCCCATCAAATATGAATAAATAATTGTAAGAAATGCTATTGTCATCTGTTAGTCACAACTGTTTAAACACCCTGGCTGATGAAACAATATTACATTAAATTGGATATCACAGTAGATTAAGAATATTTGGGGATATTAAGATTACTTTTATATACATTACCTGTTGCAATTATAGATGGGATTGCATTCCTTTTAACCTAAATTACAAACAACAGACAATGGCTGTTGTTGTGCATTTTAAAAAGCATGTTATCAGCTGAGCAATTGTCTTCTCAGTTACATATAGCTTCATTCAACTAGTACCACAGTCAAGCATGCTTTCCATCTAATTTCCCAAACCAATTTGGTGATAATCAAGAAAAGAAAGAAACTATTCTAAAACATTCGTTGGAAAAAGTAGTTTGACCAGGATTGTAGGCACATTTTCTCAAAAAAGCATGATTTAGCATAATGTCTGCTAGCTGTTGCACTAGTTTACCTTTAGTCCTTAAATCACCATTCACCAATATAACTGTAAATAAAAGGGACTTGACTCCTTGAAGACTGAGTTGGCTATTTTTTTTTTTTTTTTACAGGTTATACCAAGCACCACTGACCTTGTGAGAAGAAGTTGGAGTGGTTGCACTGTTGCAGAAGTCTGTCGCATGGAACGTCTGATTTTGGACAAGTTAAATTGGAACATCTGTAGTGTCACTTCAGTTGACTTCCTCCACATGGTAAGGCATGTTCCCTGGCTAATATTGTGGATTTAGTTATTTAAGGAAGTGTCAGAGTTTGCCTTCATTAATGTTCTATTGAATCAAATATTTGACTTTCATCACAGGATTTTTTTTTTGCTGGGTTGCTTGCTAGCCAGTGGCTAGTGCACAATTTTAAGAGCTAGTACAGGCATTGTCATCTGTATAGGCTTAGGTGAGTTACTACCTCACACCTTACATTTCTTTAGGCATGTATTCAGCACCCCTTAAACACACCTAAAACAATGAAGGTGTGTAAAAGTAATAATAGTGCATTTAAAGTGTGAACTGAAAGGAATATTTTACGTTCATTCTTTCATCTGTCCATCCGCTAGTTTGAAAACAAATTCACATATTGACTCCAAACTTGGTATGTAGCTTCCTCCTGTTAAGACAACGGTATTGCATTTCACCAAATTCTGTTAAACGGAATAGCCGTTGTGAACACTATAAGTAAAGAATAAATTCAGAGATTAACTTCCAACTTGGTATGTAACTTCCTCCAATTAAGACAGCGGATGGGATTACATTTCACCAAATTCTGTAAAACAAAATGGCCTTTATAACACTATGTTACAATATTCATGCCTGTATTTGTTGTTAACATGATAAGTAGATAAGAAATTCACGGATTAACTTCCAACTTGTATAGCTTCCTATGGTGAAGACGGCAGATGGTATTACATTTGAGTAAATTTCGTACAAGATGGTTGTTATTACATAATTTAAGTAAATTCAGGATAAGTAGAGAATAAATTCATTGATAAGCTTTTTACTTTGAAGATAGCTTTCTGTCTTCAGGACAATTGATCGGACTAAATTTCACCCAATTCCATAAAACAAAATGGCCGCAATTGCATTATTTTACAATATTCATTACTGTATATATGTTGTGAACACTAATTTAATGTGTTCTGTGTTCTATTGCTAAGACATAGGATTGCATTTCATTAAATTGCGCAAAGGAATATGATTGCCATTGGATAATTTTTCAATATTTACACCTACATGATGATTTTGACAACAAATTCACGGAGTAACTTGAATGGTTTCTAGTAGCTTCCCTGCATGAAGACAAATAATGAGATTTCATTTCTCAAACTTTTTGCAAAACAAAATGCCAGCCATTGCATAATTTTAATATGTGTCAAATTTTGGAAATAGTTTCCTCTGGTTAAAAAATTGCTGAGATTCCATTGCATTTCATTTAATTCCGCAAACCAAAATGACCATCACTCAAATTCAGGTATTCACTTCAAACTTTGCTGTACGACATAAACACCAATCAAACAAACAAACAAACTTTGCTTTATATGTTAAAACCATAGATGTGGTTGTATTTCCGACAGTGCATATAGCACCAAAATAGTAATAAACACCATAACTTTTGCTCTTTGGTTCTTTGAAGAAAAAAATATAGCTCTTAAATCAAAAGTAGGAAAATGTTATTTGACTGGGATTATGAGCATATTTTTTTTCAAAAAAAGCCTTTAGTGGTGGACCTGCTAGTTACTCAGCTTGTTTATATGACAAATGGCATGGTAATGTAAATTTGTGTGGGTAAGTTCAACTTGTAAGGAACCTGGTTGGCTAGTGCATAAAAAAGTTTAGATGAAAGTCCTGTTAAATTTCTTTTCTGATTGTCTGTCACTTGACATCTAGTGGTTAAAACAAGAATTGGTGGGTGATTGGTGTAATACATCTGAATGGGTTAGGTTGGTGTAATACATCTGAATGGGTTAGGTTGTCTGTCTGACCCCAAGCCCTGTGAGGTTGCTTTCTGTTGCTTAAAAGTTTTTGGACTCTATAGAGTTAGTGTCAGACATTTCCTAGCTTAAAACTTTATGCACAAAAACTGACAGTTTGAGTCAGCAGTTTTTAACCTTTAATGGTGCTGATACATTTCAGCATTTGCAATGTAAGGTCACTACATGTACTATGTTGCTGTGTAAGATGTTGATCTATAGACCCCTGTGTTATTTGTTATTCACTGTCACTAATGTAGTTGTGTATAACTTATATGAAAAAAACCCAGTAATTCCGGCCTGCCTGGCCCAGCATAGCACACTAGCTTCATACATTTCTTGAATGAAGCTAATGGGCTTGCACTGTGTTGTTCCATCCTCTCCACACTTGTATGTCAGGTAGAAATAGACGATTTGCCCCTTGCCACCAATCAGGGAGGAAGAACTAGACTACGACTAGACATTCATTAATTGGTCTCTTGATTTTATGATCTATTTGATCTCAGCTGTGGATAAAAATCTTCCACTAGTATTTAGTCCCAGTTGTTAAATGTGCTTAATTTGTATTTTTGAAGATCCACATGTTATTGGTGAAGAGGAACCCACACTTGCTGGATGGACTGAGCTGTATGACACCCTCACAACATCTTAACATTCTTAGAAGAAAACTCTTCACATGTTTGAGTCATGGAGCATTACAGGTGTTTTCTCCAGTTGTTTTGACTCTGGCCCTAATAAGTCTTGAATTGGAACAGTTCACATCTTTCTGGCTCCCAAACATTGTTGCTTTGCAAGAAATGGTACAGGTATGTCCAGTACATCACAATAAAATCAGTCATTGCACGTAATTAATACATTGTAAAATTTATGGAGTTTACAAAGGTGTTACTGTTTAAGCTGTCTGGATCATTGGTTTTGTTTTACCACTACTGTGGTAAGTAAAGGGGTGGGGGGAGCTTAAAAATGCTACTCAGCATCCCTCTTGTCACAAAAAATTCAACAAGTAACTTCAAACTTGGTATATAGCTTCCTCCTGTAAGACGATGGATGCTATTGTGTTTCAACAAATTCCGTTAAACAAAAATGCCCATATTTTAAATAATTTTTAATTGTTCATGTCTGTATGTGTTGTGAATATGATAGAAAAAAATTCACGCATTAACTTCAAGCTTGATATGTAGCTCCCTCCTGTTAAGACCATGGGTAGTATTGCATTGTGTAAAACAAAATGGCCCATATTACATGATTTTAAAATATTCATGGCGGACTAGGTTGTCAACACGATTGGTAGAGAATAAATTCACTGGTTAACTTCAAACTTTGAATTGTAGCTTCCTCCTTTGAAGACCACATATATGATTGCACTTCACCAAATTTTATAAAACAAAGTGGCCGTTATAACACAGTTTTAGAATATTCATGTCTGACTATGTTGTCTACATAATAAATAGATAATTAATTCAGGGATAAACTTGAAATTAAGTCTCCTGCCCTTATTAAGATGGATTTTAATTTTATCAAATTTCATAAAACAAGATGGCAACCATTGCATTATTTTACAATAATAATATCTTTACATGTTTCTTAACATGATCGCTCTATAACAGATTAACTTGAAATATAGCCTACTACTATTAAGACAACAGTCAGGATTGTATTTTATTAATTCCATAAAACAAAATGGCCATCATTGTAGCATTTTACCATATTTATACTTATACAAGATCAAGTTCACAGATAAACTTTAAACTAAGAAGTTAGTTCCTCCTACTAAGCCATAAGAAAAGATTGCTTTTCATCAAATTGTGCAAAACAATATGGCCACAATTGCATACTTATTCAATATCCACACTTATGTGTTGTAAACATGATTATTTTGAGAACAGATTCAATCAATGGCTTGAAACTTTTATGGTATCCCCCTCAAAAGTTCAACGGATCCAGTCTGCCTGTTGACTATCAGGTATATGAGTGAGTCACATGTTGTGGCTCCGGCAATTGTGGGGGTGGTTTTTACAAGGTTTCCTCTCGGTTTTCCACCATAATAAGGCTAGATGAAGTGGACAATCTGTCATCATATAGGTGAAATACCGATGAGTACGACGTTAAACCCCAATCAAACAAACACTAGGAATTTAGCTTTAGATTATGAGCATATTTTTCAAAAGGCTTTCATTTGTACACCTGCTAGCTACTCCTTATTTTATAAAAAAAAAAGTCTGAAATACGTATAAAAAGTTGGACACTTAAATACTCCATTCTGAATCCATGAAGGCAAAATAACAGGAAAGGCAATAGTGTGCACTTGACAAAAACTCTTAAGAGGATGAAAATACACAGAATGGTCAGGAAATGCACCTAAAAAAGGAATCTTTAAGCTCTGGTTATGTCAAACAAGATGGGAATATGTAACTGGACTAACTGGAGGGTTTTAGCAAAGTTGTTACTGAATGCTTACAAAGCTAATAAAAGGTTGTAGAAAATCAAGCTGATTTATAAGCAATCTGATTGTATGTCATACTGTTGAATGTAGAGCATCTTTATGTTCATTGTCCGCTAATACATGAACTCGCCAGCCCTCTGGTTAAGGGCTGTTTGTTTAAACTGTAGCAATGCTGGTTTAACTAAAAACATTTCACATTCTGTGGTAGTGCCAATTATTGTTGGAAGACACTGCCATCCTATAACATAGTTGAGGATTGGACTGCTGAGCTATGTTATCGATCGAGGAAGACATGAGGTGTAAAAGAGTTTTCCCATGAATCAATGTGGAGACTTCAGGTATATGAGTAACTTCCACTATGTGGCTCTGGAAATCACATAGTTGTTGTACAAATTTGTTCTCAGTTTTACACCAAACACGTGTCATGAGTGGGGAATATATTTGAGTAAGACATTAAACAAAACTCAAAAAAAGAATTAGTTATCACCTACTAAATTATTATATTCAACGGTATTGCACAATTATATTTTACTTCTTTGACCACAGACATGGGTTATTTTAATAAAGTAAGTTTTCTTTGCATACAGGTGGAAAGTAAAGTACTCATTCATTGTCGAGAGCAAATGGCCCATTATCTAACAAAACAAAAGCAACTTCAGACAAGCTACAGATTTTCGACAGTATACAGGCCAATTTCGAAATCCAACAAACGTAAGGTTGATCTTATGGCTGAAGATGTGGATGAAATTTATGATAGTATCAAAAGATTGTACAGTGAAGAGTCCACTGATGATGTGCTGGTGAATGTTATGCCATCCTGCGGCGCCGAGGCACGACAGGAACCAGAAGACAACAGTTTTGCTCCAATCCAAACAGTATCTGCAACTTAAACTTTTCACTTAACTCTTTTATTTCTTTTTTATTTATCCTCTGCTATGTACTTTAAGTGTTTATATTTGAATATAAATGTCAAATGAATTGCTTGACAACAAATTATATTATTTGCAGAATGAATTGGGGTTTTTTCAATGAATTTGTTGCTCTTATTGTTCCCCTCTGCCACTGATTTGTTTTTTCAAGAATTAATTTCTGTTTTTGTTTATCGAATTCCTTAAATGAAATGTTTGATTTAGGTTGATTTTAATTGACATATTTTAAGGAACAAAGATTTCTTGTTAAACCTCTATGATAAAGATACTCAGTACTTGCCAGTTTGATCTTGTATATAGTGAAGGGTAAGCAGAGCTGCCTGTTTATGGGAAACAACCATAGGATATGTGTTATATTAGCTGTCTTGTGTCAGTTGTGGTTCTTGTACAGAAAAGTAACTTGCTGTAGTTATTTTAGCTTTTTATGTATATAGTGTACACAGACATTATTTTAGTATTTTTAAGTTTGATCCAATGTGCATAAGTCAAATGTAATGTTTCTTAAATTTTTCATCTGAGACTGTGTGATTGAGTGATGGTGTAAGGATGGTTGAAGAAGGTTGATGTGGACCACATCAAAACCATGACGATTAAAACTGTGATCATTCTTAAGGAACACTGGCAGCAATAGCAGTATCAGAAAAAAAGCAAAGATCTTTTGATAAAAGTATTATATACACCTGTCCCTATACTACAATTATTCTGCTTCTCTCCTTTTAATTATTTTTCGTTGAAGTTATTACACAATTGTATCTCCACTGATTCCCCATTTTCGTTTAAATAAAAAAGCAATTTTTCTTGGACTTTTCGACATACCAAAAATATTTTGTTGGATGTTTAATTGTAAAGCACATCTCGGGAAAGCAATCTTCATCTTTGGTCTTAATAAACAGGCTATGACATCTGTATGTTTTCTGTTGTTTGTTGACAGCATGTAAAATTTAGAGAAATTTAACCGGTACAATTACTGTATACAATAGATTATATATATATGACTTGCTAAGGTATGTGCTGAAATGCACATGACCTACTCTCTGATCATCAGCTATATACAAATCTCATCTTCTTATGACTGTGTAGACTTTCAAGACAAAGGCAATAGGAATATAGTCCTTATGCTGTGCAAATTAAGCCTCAGTGGGGCACACTTCCAAGTCAATTTAATTGGAAAATGATCCAAATGTATCAAGATTACAACAACAACACAAAGCGAATAAACTGACCTACATGCCTAAAACTCCTATATATTAATTTAACCTACAGCCAACAATACGAAACCATGCATTTAATTATGAAAAATGACAATTAAGTTTACAAATAAAGAGTGAATATTATTTAAGGCGACCGGTTTATTTTTATTCAGAATTTTTATTGTATATATATATAACTTTATTTTCTGAGGGTAAATACATGTGAACACAAATTATCTCTGTCAGTTTAAAATAAACTGGTCTCCCCAGAGGCCCTCATAACAAATGAATTGCATGTAATAAAAACATTAGAATATACAGACAATTTCATAACAACATATATATGCGAACAATATGGCGAGATGGTAAGAATTTTTAAACTTAAGTGGATATATATAAATATATACATATATTTACAGGCTGTTGAAGGACATAAGATAAAATAGTGATGTAAAACAAAGTAAAATATGATGACATAATGGTATGAACAGGTTACAAACAGCTCACTGCATCTGAGTGGGGAAAAAGGGGGATAAAGATAAAGAAAATTTGACTAGCCTGACATTTTAAAAAATACACTTAGTTTACAAGTTAAATCAGACTTAAATAAATCTTATTTAATGCTAATTTACATACATGTATATAAATGCATTTTTCTGTACAAATAATATCTACATAATGATATGCATGTATGATGTTACTACAAATATAATTGACACGTGTATCAGGCATGTATTTGGTCTTGTTACACGAATGGGACATTTTTGTAAATTTGTTGTTGAACTAATAGGAAGTCTGCAACTTGAGATGAATTTCTCCTTGAAATTTCCACACTTACGAAACAGTGGATATCATTTTATGTTATCATGCTTTGACACTGTGCCAGAGCAGTGTATTTCGCAATGAGTTTTCCCCAATCAGATATGTCAAAATCTTGAGGTGGGTTGTTTGTAGAAGCATTGCCACTGTTGGCTACATTGAAACATTCCGATACTAATACAGGTGGATTATACAGGTATTTGACATGGTCGTCATACAGATGTAAAGTGAAAGAAAATATTTTCTCTTCTTCACTGAATTTGCAGTCGACCATCATCTTTGGATTAATTTGTAGTAGTTTAACTCTTTGCATCCGGCAAGCCGCTGACAGCGGCAATATTTGAGCCTTTTTAGATAGAGAAAGTATTCCTGATGAAGAAAATATATACTTTTCTATACCTACTACTCTTTTTAAAAGTTATGGCTATATTATTTTACAAACGTAACAAATCTTTACATTTTCTACAAGTATATTCTGTCTAAATAGATCCACATGTGAAAACATATTCCGGAGGCAAAGAGTTAATTGACTAGGTTTCTTATAACAAACATTTGAGGGATGGCTTGACAATAGTTCTTGTTTCATATGGGTGACATGTAGGGTGCTGTGGGTGTGTCTGTTCCAAGTATATTTATACTTGTCCTCAAAATAGCAAAAAATAAACTTAAGTATACAGTATTTTTTTGGTCAAGGTGTGTTGGAATGTGGTTGCGTAATGACCTGAGCTGGAAGAACACCTTTTATTACGTAACACATTCCCATGTCACCACATTTTTAGCTTCATCTTCACAGGGTGTATAAGCTGTAGCTTTATTAGCCTACGCAAAGGAAATAAATGCTTGTTTGACCTGTGTTAGGTTCACTCCTTGTACAGAATAAGCATGTTCAGGAGTCAGGACAGTTACTTAATGGCAAGCAGAGGAAATGTATGTGCATAACTCTCTCGTTAAAACTGCTTAATTGCAGGTCAAACCAGTTGATATATATCGTTTTTATGAAATTTAAGATAGGTAAAATGTGTGTTAAACATGCTTATTTATGTAAAAAGATACCTTCTCTTTGTCATCGAATAAATACTTTAACTGGTGAAAAGGTTGGAAAAAATTTGACCACTGTGTTAAGAAAAGAAAAAAAATGTTGAAAGAATTGATGTAAAAAAGATTGGATCTGTTTTACTTCCATATGAAATTGAACGGTGTCAGTTATATCAAATTCATCCATACAATTAGGCCTTCTATTTTACAGGTATTTAAAAGACTTTGAAATTGTGTCTGAGAAACAGAAGATGCATTTTTCAGAAAACATAAATTTGTTGTAATATTGTGACAAAGGATTGGTCATAAAATAAATTTGAGGTGATTTAGGATATCTGTTATTATCATGGGAAAGAACTGAAAAAATGTTTTAAACAGATGTCAGGAATATTATTTTTATATTAACTAGGACAAATTGATAGGAGATTAGGCACGGAAAAAATATGATTTAAATAAATATTTTTATTTTTGTGACTTGTAAAAAAAAAAATCAAAAAAAAATCTGATTGGTCATGAGAAGGTGTATGCATACATCATGATACATGTACATATAGTTACAGATATCAGATTTGATACATCATGTATTAAAGAGCAGTTGAATTATCTTTATCTGTCTTATTCATAATCACCAATCTGCTATTGTTTAAACTAGAAAGTATGAGTTTTACAGTCAATAATTGAAGGATATAAGAAAAGTATTTTAATATAAATTTTGAGTAGAGTTTATGTATTGCTACATATAAAGTGGTGTACTGTGAATAACATACATCGTAACATGTAGTAATGCAGCACATAAACATGTTTACAGACTAATTATCTCACCCAACTTCCTAGTACATGTATGTGGACATTTTGTTGTGACTTTAGCCTATAAGTGATTATTGCGACACAACTGTTGGTAGGATGGTGTTGAAATTATAAAAGTAATTTGGAAGTTTCAAAACAGCTTATTTATAGTAAACAAACTATAATAATGTTGCATCTTTTTAGTCTAACCATGAGTTGTTATTGTTTTCATTAGTTTTCTCAGGTAGTGTGGCCCGCAGCTGTGGCTCAGTTGTAGCGAGTGCTCTTCCTGAACTGAACATGCTTCGACTTACCGTTCAAGGGTTCGAGTCCGCCTTTCGACCAGATTCTAGTTCAGAAAATTTTGCAGGTTCAAACCCATCCAGGAATTGTACCCACAACCCTCAGAGTTAGGCACCAAATCGCCAGCAGTAAATCATGGGTCGTGGGTTCGATTTCCGGACGGGTTTCAACCTGCAAAATTTTCTGAACTAGAATCTGTTCAAACTAAGGAAGTGTAATCCCAAAATAATGAAAATACTGTTAAACTTCACTTTTAAACAGACTATTTATTCAGTTATAGCTTGCCTGTGCTGTGCTGTGGATCAGTTATAACTTGGATGTACTGTGCTGTGGATCAGTTATAGGCTGGTTGTGCTGTGGATCAGTTGTAACTTGGATGTACTGTGCTGTGGATCAGTTATAGGCTGGTTGTGCTGTGGATCAGTTGTAACTTGGTTGTGCTGTGGATCAGTTATAACTTGGATGTACTGTGCTGTGGATCAGTTATACGCTGGTTGTGCTGTGGATCAGTTGTAACTTGGTTGTGCTGTGCTGGGGATCAGTTGTAACTTGATTCTGCTGTGCTGTAGATCAGTTGTAACTTAGGTTTGCTGTGCTGACTGTGAACTGTTGTAACTTGCTTGTTCTGTGCTGTGGATAATTTTAAATTGATTGCGATGTGGTGTGGATCAGTTGTAACTTGGATGTGATGTCCTGTGGGTCAGTTTTACCTTGGTTGCACTGTGCTGTGCTGTGGATCAGTTGTAACTTGGTTGCACTCTGCTGTGGATCAGTTGTAGCTTAATTGCTGTTGATCAGTTGTAGCTTGGTTTCACTCTGCTGTGCAGCAATTTTATCTTGTGCTGTGGATCAGTTGTAACTGGATTCTATTGTATTGTGGATCAGTTGTAACTTAGGTTTACTGTACTGACTGAAAGGTTTGGACCAGTTGTAACTTGAATGTGATGCCTTGTGGATCAGTTGTACCTTCATTGTGCTGTGCTGAGGATCAGTTGTAGCTTGGTTGCACGTTGCTGTGGATCAGTTGTAACTCGATTGCTCTGGGCTGTGGATCAGTTGTAACTCGATTGCTCTGTGCTGTGGATCAGTTGTAACTTGGTTGCTCTGTGCTGTGGATCAGTTGTAACTCGATTGCTCTGGGCTGTGGATCAGTTGTAACTCGATTGCTCTGTGCTGTGGATCAATTGTAACTTGGTTGCTCTGTGCTGTGGATCAGTTGTAACTTGGTTGCTCTGCGCTGTGGATCAGTTGTAACTCAATTGCTCTGGGCTGTGGATCAGTTGTAACTTGGTTGCTCTGTGCTGTGGATCAATTGTAACTTGGTTGCTCTGTGCTGTGGATCAGTTGTAACTTGATTGCTCTGTGCTGTGGATCAGTTGTAACTTGAGCTTGAAGCTTGAGACAGTCTTTTGACAGAAATAGTTTTTAGCCCACCATCATCTGATGGTGGGCTTTTCTGATCGCTCTCATCCGTGGTCCGTCAGTCCGTCCATCCATCCATCCGTCCGTCCGTAAACAATTTCTCGTGATCACCAATGCTCAGAAACTATAGTTCGGACAAGATTCATATTTCACAAACTGGTTCCCCATAAGGTCTAG
>JAVFBW010151470.1:0-12205 GCA_034783835.1 Mopalia ciliata
GGTCACCTGAAGATAGTCAGTCTGATTGATAACAACACCTCCTCCACAACTTTCAGCTGAACCAGGTACGCACTTTCAACATAATTTTAATAAAAATCTCTGGGTTTAAGGAAAGGTCACCTGAAGAAAGTCAGTCTGATTGATTACCACACCTATCAGAGCTAAACCAGGTATGTACAGTTGACATAACTTTATAGATGATCTTAGGGTTTAAGGCAATTTGACCTGAAGATGGTTTTATTGATAATCACATGTCATTTATACCTGTTTGTATATGATCATCTATGTTGACATGGCTTTCAAATTATTTGTAAATACCTTGTTCATGTTTATTTACAGAGTTAAGTTCCTCAGGAGGCAGATTGCAGAAACAAAAAGGTGAGTTTCATCTTGTCTTTGGACTATCAATCCTAGTACTGCACTTCATGTATTTGTGTAACTGTGTTGATTTGTACGCCTCAAGTAAATATTGCCCTTGTTCTATACCTTATGAGAGCTTGTGGGCTAATCTGTTGAAATCAATATTCCTTTTATCTCTATATATGTATCATGTATAATAGTTGATATGTCAATGACAAAATAACAAAGTGTTTACCAAGCAGTGTGAGATTGACACAATTTAAACTTGAAATCAGATTCAAATAGCGTCCACCATATTTTATGTCATAAAATGTTGGTTGGCCTAGACTCACACTGAAATGCTGCCCCAGAAAACTTGGTATTGACAAAATTATGATTCACGCTGAATCTTCTGACAATGGGATTGGCCAGTGGTTAAAAAGGCAGATAAATGTTGTACTCTTGTAACTGGTAGTGTCACCTATATCATTGAATAAGAATGCCATTTATTGGAAAATTCAAATCATGCTAAGGCCCGTGGCCATGGCTCAGTGGTAGCAAGTGCGCTTCCTGAACTGAACATGCTTCGATTTACCATTCACGGGTTCGAGTCTGCCTTTCGACCATCAGGTATATGAGCGAGTCACATGTTGTGGCTCTGGCAATCGCGGGGGTGGTTTTTACCAGGTTTCCTCCCGGTTTTCCACCGCAATAAGGTTGTGTACAGTATAGAGTGGACAATCCGTCGTCATATAATTGAAATACCCTTGAGTACGACCTTAAACACCAATCAAACAAACAAACAAACAAATCATGCTATTATTAGTCAATGAGATGTACTGTACTTCATGTTATATGAAAAATTTATTTGCCTTCGTAGCCATTGGACAACTTCATTGAGCTGGTGTATACAGGGGAGATAATTCGATTCAGCTTTAAATCAGATTGAGATTTGTTACACATTGAGTTCCAGTGGACAAATAGGGTTGTAGGGTTGGTTTCATATGCTGAAATATTTGCCTGGATAATTTTTGACCACATAACAATATGTTTTTGATTGGAGTACATGTAGCATGGGAAAGTGCAGTAATTTTCAAGGCTAGTCCTTTTGGTTTGTCCTGGTCTTTATCAGCTCTTTATATATCCCTGTACCAGTGTGATTAATTTTAGAAATATAACTTAAACTGTACCGGTCTAATGGACAGGGTATATACAATATTAGTATAAGTAGGTTGAAAGGGGATGGAGTCAGGTCACCTACTTTGACCTACTTTTTAGGTTTCAACTTTTTATTACTGTGTAAGAAATTCAAGTTAACATTGACAGACTTTACTGTGGCCATTTGGCCATTTCTGAGCAGGTGGTTGGAGGGTGCGTGCTGTTGTCCTGGTGCTTCCAGAGCTACAGAAGAACAGGCAGCAGATATGCTTCTGATGTTTTTTTTTTGTCCTGTGAGTGTTCTGCATTTGTCCTGTGATGGTTTTGTTTGTTGCCAGTGGTGGCTTCATTAACCCATTGGGCTGGTGCGGGATCATGTGAAAGAAATAACCTTAAGTACAGCGTTAAACCCCAATTAAACAAACAATCAGCAGGTGTAAACCAAATGTTATGTTTACACTTCACTATTGGATGTGTATTAGTGTGAACATTGGCCAACACATCCTCCAATCTTTCATTACTGTATTAGAGAAAGAATATCTGTGATTTACAATTCATGCATGATGCTCGATCTCCTTTTATTTGTTTGATGTTGATCTGCTTTCAGGTCCCAGTATTCGTGATGGACCGGAGGGTTTTGCTCGGTACTTGGACCGGTCTCGATGTCCCGACCCTAATGTCTCTCCACCCAGTAAGTGCAATCTATCCCTTTTATAAACACATATCAGAAGTCTTACATGTATCAACTAGAAGTATGAAACGTCGCCTTTTGTGAACCGCTGAATCTGGTGTAAACCACTAATCAATCAATCAATCAATCCAATTTGAATGGCATTAAGATAATTTTTTACAGCTTCTTTTGGCTAGCCCCCATCTAGCATTCAGTGTATGTACACTGTGTGGCTGTGTTTTGTATATACATGTAACTGGCTTTCCCATGATTCCACAGCCTAGTTGTGATTTGTAGCCAGTTATATACAATGATTATTTTCAGTTTGTGTATGGATCAAACACGTAAAAACAGCGCTTGAAATGAAACAGCTGTAATCTGTTTGTAACTTACATTTTGTTATAAGAAAAGCATATTTAGTTTGAGCTCTATTACCCATGATTTACCAGTCATTACTGACCTGGGGAAATGTAACATCTCCTGCCCAGCCTATGTTACATGAAACATTGTTGAGCCCCAAAGGTAATGCATTATTCTAATGGTTACAAATTGGAAGAAAGCCTTGGCAAGACATATAATTTGCAGTTGGTGGCACAATTTTCATTATTGTAGCATAAACAAATGTCCAGTGTCCTTTTGTGTACACCATTGCTGAATGGTATTTGTTAATATTGTGATTGTAAATTTTTTTTCAAAATGGAGGATTTGTGTTTGTTTCCTCAGATACCTACATTCCTAATGGCTATATGACGTTTAATTCCCCTCTGGGGACTGATACTGAGTCAGCTGTTGAGATTCGATCTCGAGATGTGACATCACCAATCAGTGCCAATGATCACAGACTGGAGAGTTCCACTGGTAAAGGTATACCCTCTATCCTATCCTGCATGGAATCAATGGTGAAAGGGTTTCTTTAAAAAATACTGTTACGAAAAAATCATTTCCTATCTTTAACTGAACAGTAAGAATTATAAATTTATGCTATTTCATCGCTGTTTAAAAAATTTCTCCTTTAAAACATGCACATTCTGTTTGTGACTGAAATTCTGGAGAATTGAGATACTGTTGCCAAAGCCTTTTTTGTGTATATTCAAAATCCAGAGTGTATTTATTTGTCAGAAGCCCTGTTTGTGTTTTCTCAAACCCAGAGTTCTTCCTAAATCCCTGTTTGTGTATTCTCAAGACCATCATGTATATGAGCGAGTCATATGTTGTGGCTCCGGCAATTGCAGGGGTGGTTTTTACAAGGTTTCCTCCCCGGTTTCCTCCCCGTTTTCCACCGTAATAAGGCTGTGTACAGTGTGAAGTCGACAATCCTTCGGGATATAAGTAAAATACCCTTGAGTTTGATGTTAAACACCAATCAAACAAACAAAACAAAATCTATATATTGAGATCATGTTTATTGAAAGATAACTGGGAGCCTTGTTGTGTTCGCTGACGCTTTTGATTGGCTATGTCGAATTAAACAAATATTTCAGAAATATGCTTAGCTTAGTCCCATTTTTCCTGACCAGTGTGTCTATGTGTAATAAAAACACTAAATTCTATTAGATCTGATACACTGAAGGACAAAGTGTTACATACTCTTTCAAAAAAAGATACACATGTATTTCATTCTGACAGACCCCATCTGTCAATAAAGCTGTGGGTCCTCGCCGTCTATCGTGTGAACACCTTAAATTCGCATCATCTGAATTGTCACTTCATTTATCCATGCTTATCAATGCTATGTTCAGCCATTCTTATCTACTGAAGCAGCTTACTCATGTTATTATCAGGCCTAAAGTCAAAAATAAATCTAGAGAGATTACTCAATCTGACAATAACAGGCCAATAGCCGTCATCTGAAAAATTGTTGAATTGTTTATACTGAAAACTTGTGGCCACATTTTACAAACGATCAATTCTCAGTTTGGCTTCAAGCCCAGCCATTCCACTGATGAATGTATATATGTTTTTAAAGAGGTTGTGCAGTTTTACCATAACCATGGAAGTCCTGTTTTGGTATGTTTTTGGGACGCATCTAAAGCATTTGACAGAGTCAATCATTGGAAATTCTTGAAGAAACTGATCGATCGTAAAGTCCCAATTTACATTGTGAATATTATATGTACTTGGTACAGGGTTCAGTGATTTTGCATAAAATGGGGCTCTGAAATATCTGATCACTTTAATGTATCGAATGTGATTCGACAAGGGGGTATCTTGTCACCTTCTCTTTTTGCAATTTACTTACACGATCGTGATGTAGCATTGTCTGAAGCTAATTGGTTGTAATATAGGTGTGTTGTTCATCAACCATTGAATATATGCTGATGACATGTGTTTAATTTGTCCATCTGCTAAAGCTCTACAAACATTATTACGCATTTGTGAGTCTTTTTGAGTTGAACATGATATACTATATAATGTTAAAAAAACGCTCTGCATGTTCATTTGGTGTAAGGGTTACAACCATTTTACTCTCGCCTTTGTAAACTTGTGTGGTACAAAATTAGACTATGTGAATAGCTACATTTACCTTGGACATGTTATTGCCAATGACCGATAATATTGATATAAAAGTTCAGAAGAAGAAAAGTATGTGCAAGCGCTAACAAATTTTTACGCAAATTCATTGTACCAGTGATGTGAAAAGGGATCTATTCAAAGTTTAATATTGTTGTAGTATTTACTGTTGTCATCTATGGAGTTACTATACTAAAAAAGCTCTGAAAAATATCAAAACTATGTATAACAATTCATTTAGGTGGTTTTTACGCCACCAATATGATTCTAGGGCCAGTTTCATGTGTTCCGTCAACAGAATTCTTAGTTTTGGCGAGATTTTGCCAAATCTATTTTAAGTTTTAACCAAAGAATCAAGGTATCCCCAAATGTCATACTTATGAAGCTATTAAACTTGGATGTCTGTGTGGAGTCCAAACTCTCAGCCAAATAGCAAAGCATGCTGTACTTGTAGCAATGTAGTTTTGTTAAATAGATTAGTTTTGTTTATCTTTTTATTCCACGGTGCTGTATTATTATGGACTATGTCCATATTCATTGGTCCTAAAATCAGCATTTGTAGACAGAGTTATTGTAATTTCAGTGGAGACATCAAGAGTTTCAAAGATTCCTCTTTAACACTTTTTGTGAGAAAAAGGTTTCTGAACAGTTTGATATCAACGTAAAAAAAGCTTTTTTAAGCACAGCATCACCTTTTTGTCTGCCATAATTTTAAAGTCAATGTTTCTCAATGATTGATGTCGCCCTCAATTAATATTGACAATTAGTTTCAAAAAGTACATCTTGAAAATATTTAAATCCTGTCAAAAAATTGTTGGTCTTGTCCTGTAAACTGAGAAGTTATATGTGTTTTGTCATTTTGTAAATTAGATATGATAATCAGAGTTTTAATATCTTCTCTTAATTATGACGAACTCTTACAGTGCTTGTCTTTATTCTACAGATTCTCTTGATACAGATGAAGACTGGAATTCTTTCTCTAAAACTGGAGCATTGACTATAAAAAGTAATTCAAGCTCCAGCGGAGGTTTAGCATCAGCTTTAGGAATCAGTCGAGAGAACAGCTTAGAAAGCAATGAGGAAATATCAGCTGCATTCTCAGGGGACATAACTGGTGGTGTACAGAGTAGTGTCCCTGTTTTGAGAACACCAGCAGATGGCGCCAATGGCCAAGAAGATGCTGCACTCCCTGTAACAAACTCTGAACCAAATATTATACAAAATACAAATCAAAATCCTCATTCTTACTCTCACTGGACAGCCCCACAACCATTCTCATTTTTTACTCAACCTGAAAACCAACCTGGTTCTGTCATGCTAGCTCCTCAAAGTGATAATATTGTTGCAAGAGATAACTTTAGTCGTACTGTAAACAATGTAGTTGGTGATATGTGGGCTCTTCAGTTGGAACCTCCAGCTCCCAATAAAACCCCAGTCTGTGATAGCTTGTGTGATAAGGAATCTCAATCTGTGATGGGAAAAGATATTAGACCTTCCCCTGAACATAGACAATCGCCAAGGGGTATTCTGAACTCTCCTCCACAAACCCCTGTAGGCAGGACACCTCTCAGCGCTCTCCCGAGCAGCGAACCCACGCAGCCCACATGTACCCTGAATTTAGTTGGACAACCAACTGTCGGAAATATTTTAGAGGACAGACCACATGATCTTCCAACCCTGTTAGACCAAATTGGCATGTCACAATATAAAAAAACTTTTTTTCAACAAGATGTAGACCTTCAGGTGTTTTTATCTCTTACTGAAAATGATCTCAAAGAAATTGGGGTGAAGTAAGTAATTTCAATAATCAAACAGGAGAAATATTCTGTAACAAAATCTCTTATCAATTCAGTTATTTTATTTGTATAAATTTGAAATGTATTTTATATGGCAAATGCAATTTATACCACCGTCAGGATAATTTGGGCGTACATGTATATTTCTAAATTAAACCATATTTTTCTTGTCATTTACAAATTGGGGATTATGTTATATATACAATATTAACTTTTGTCTGTTGGGAAATGTCTTAATTACAATGTTTCAATCACACCCCTAACTTCAGCATCTGTCGAAATTAGGTGATTGAAATAACCTTAAGTTTGGCATTGAGCCCCATGCAAATGAACAGACGATGTGGCTCCAGCACTTGTGGGGTGGTTTAGATAGTGCAATTGAAAAAAAAAAAAAATGTCTGTTTTATCTCTATGAATATTATTGCAGCTAAGATCTCAGTTTTAAAACCAAAAATTTTGATATTGAACCTGCAAGGGAAGGTTATAATTAGCATCCTGTATTTGTGTAATGTTATCAGGTTATTTGGTCATAGACGTAAGATGACTATAGCTATTGCTCGCTGGCACAGCAAGGCACAACTTTATATGGACAATCTTGAACAAGTTTATGCTAATAAATTAGAAGCTGAGATGCAGGAAATGGCAATACAACTTCAGAAGGTATGATTGTAGACTTATCCAGCTAACTACAAAATGAAACTTGTTCACTTATGAACAGAATAAAAGAATGGGCTTGTAAAAATAACTAAAATGAGCAAATCACATTGCGGATCATAAACATAAACATTAATTTGCAGAAACAAACTGTCAAAAAACAATTTGGCCATCATTTAAAAAACCTCGCAACAAATTTAAAGATTAACTCTTGATTTGGATTGTAGCTGTTTCTTTTGAAATGCTACATAAGATTTCGTCCCAACTATAAAGAACTCTATCAAATAATCAATCAAGCAATCAATCAATTCGTTAATCAGTCAGTCTGCAAGTTTCAAAATAGAAGGTCTTTGTCTCAGTTGTTGGTGTTTTCATTTTTTAAAGATCTATGAAGAAAACACTCGTTTAAAAGCACAGGTATTACAAGAGAAGGAGTTGAGATCAGTGACAGAAAGTTGTTTAATGGAGGAACGATCGTCATGGCAACACACACAACATCTCATTAGGGAGACAAGACAGTGCTGCCATCAACTAACAAGTATATTTAGAAAACTCAGGTAAGATTGAAATATAAATGCGTACTACAAAGTAAGATAATTTCACACATCTCATTATGCTTCGTAAGGTTTCTTAACTATAGTATCTAATTGAAAGGTCAAGGATCTTACTCGGTTTATAACCCCATCATTAAGTTTGGCCTTCACATCTCACTCGTAGTACACACCCTATTCATTTGTTATCAACATGGACTCCAACTTGTCTGCTCTAATGACAGGAAAGGCATGTGCTTGGTTTTATTATCAGAGAATCACTGGTTGGTTAAATGGTCGTGGCCTTCCTGTTGATCTTGCTAATTCCAGGGAAGAACAAGAGTAATCCATGTTTGCTTTAAAGGACATATTTCCAAAATGTTGGAACCTATCAATTCCTTGAAAAATATTATGTTACCTACAGAACAAATTTAACTTTTGGCACTTTTTATTGTGTCTTTGCTTGTATATTACTTTTTGGCTCAAGATCAAGTAATTCTGAAGGACTTAAATTCTTATAAATGATGACACAGATCTATCATCCAAGGGAACATACTCTTTAATTATTTATACTTTTCTGTTAGCCATATGATGTTGTCTCCCCTTGTCCATGTTTAAAGTACATCACACCTGCTGCTAATGGTGCTGCCAGAGCTCGGTTATCCCAAAGACACATCTGTTTGTGATGTCTTTGTTTGACATCTTGTGACTGTCTTTTCTTGTAATTGCCATGTCTTGTCTTTGTTTGTTATCAGTCATGTAGACTTTAGAGGACTGGCACGCCGTCATATCGTGAGACAAATTTAAGTATGGGGTTGAACCCTAAATCAAACAAAAAAACAATCAGTGAATTACATAGACGGTAAAAAAAATATGTTATGACATTTGCCTTCACAGTAATACAAATATCATCTCAAGTGTTTAAAAAAAAACTTGTTTGCTAACCGCAGAACATTTTGTTTATGAGAGATGTTTTGTGTAAGAGCTTCCTGGAATAGATATCTCTATGACCTGTGGCAGGATGATCCTCACACTTGTAGGATTTGTTTATTTGTTTGATCAGGGTTTACATTTCCTTGTAAAGGAAACTGTCAAACACAGATATCAGTAATCTGTAGCCCAAAGGCCTTTACAACCTCTTATTTTAAGTTTGAATTTCATCCTTCTTTAAAGAATTATGATATAGTGGTGAAAGCTTTAAATCCACTCTATTGCAATTTACTCTTTTGAAAAGCACTCTCTTGAAAACGCCAAGCCCTGAAAAGTGAGAGATAGAAAATACTGTTGCACAAGTACAGGTTTAGGAGGATGGGTTCCTGAGTAAACAAATCTTGTTTAAGTTTTATGTGACAATCATCTTTACAAACTATGAATTTGTCTTGTTTTATGTTAAAGGTACCAGCAGTCAGAGGTGAAAAGACGCTCTCTTCCTGATCGACTACTGTGGGAAGATGTTGCTGATCCCAACCCCAATCACCATGACAACCAAACTAGGTCACCTCAAATGGCAGATAATACGTCCCCGTCTTTTGATGACATTTACTGGGAAATAGACTGTTATCTGAAACGCCTAGAGCAAAACATAATCCTAATCAAACATAACACAGATAAACTGTACAGTCCAAAACAGACAACATTACCCATGATCAGAGCTAAACATCATCCTAATCAAACATAACACAGATAAACTGTACAGTCCAAAACAGACAACATTACCCATGATCAGAGCTAAACATAATCCTAACCAAACATAACACAGATAAACTGTACAGCCCAAAACAGACAACATTACCCATTATCAAAGCTAAACATAATTCTAGCCAAACATAACACAGATAAACTGTACAGTCCAAAACAGACAACATTACCCATTATCAAAGCTAAACATAATCCTAACCAAACATAACACAGATAAACTGTACAGTCCAAAACGGTCAACATTACCCATTATCAGGGTCCAAGTGCAATATAAGCTGTGGTTACTGATAACACAATGGAATTGGACTTTATAATAGAAGATGTTTGATAAAATCAAACACTTTGTGCAACTGCTGAAGTTGGTTATGCATTTAGGCTCTGCTGTTGGAGCCTTCTTATCACACATGCATATTAGGTAATAGCTGGGGCTTCATACATTTTATGAGCCTCCCATCCTTTTACCCCAGTACCAAACTCTTTTAACCAGCCGGCAGTTAATTTTAAAATATTTTTTTCTACGATTTTAAAAAACTAAATAGTATGCTGCTTTTATCCAGTGTCGTGCAAAGGTCCTCATATCTTCTTATAACTGTTCTTTCTAGTTCAAAATGTTAACTTCTCCTGCTTCTAAGATTTGTTGTATTGCAGCATTTCAAGATTTAATTGTGTTCAGACTAACTTTTGAAAGCTGGTAAACACCAGCTCTCCAACTCCATTTATATGTTATAAATACACATATCAGAAATTTGTTGTTCACTGTTAAACCATTTGTTATACATATTGATCATGTATATAGTTTTAAACATCACATACATTTTTTATTTTTTGTAATTGACGAAACCCACGGGTAGATTTCATACTTTGTCATACTTTAACGTTTGTATCAGCCTTATCACCAAATAATTACAATCACCAGTGAACACTTGAAAGTTCTAATTGCCGGATTATTCTTTTGAAATTTTACAATCTGTAAGTTGTTTGTATACCAAAACCATTTTAATCTCATATTTGGACTAATCTCTCGAACGAAAAGCTATCCTCTGGTGTTGAGAGAATGCATTTCTGGAATGTTATTACTATATAACTATATGAATGTTTATAACTACGAACCTGTTTTGAATGACTTGCTTTCATTTTGAGTTGATGGCTTTATTACAAATAGACATGAACCTTCTTGGAAAAACCCTGCCTGTTTAGACAACCTGACAGTCTTTCTGTGTCCAGTTTTGCATTATGACTAAACAAACCCCTTTTAAATATTTACAGTAAAAGGAACTATGCTTATCCGATAATTGTAAACCTGGAAACTGTTTATCAGTAGGCAATTTAAATACATATTTTATTCTTCCTTGGATTATTCAAACTAGTCGATTACTTAGCCATAATAAAAAACACCCTGTCTTCTTTACCTAAGGTACATTATATACGTTAAATGATAATAAATATAATGAGAACAAGCTATGACAGATTTTTGATTGGTGTTTAACGACATGTTAAGAGATAATTCACTATGCTGCATTGTACAGTATTTCATCACACTAGCACGGTCAATGCGAACTGTTTTTCTCTGTTGAAAATGAATTTCCTTCTGTAGCAGAATAAAATCAACTATATTGAAGGAACAAACTAACAAAAAGCGCCAATATTTTAGAACACAGAATTACATTGTCAGGTGGTTACAGACTGTTGTAGTTCATCTTCGGTAAGGATACCTTGTTTTGAGTGGTTGATACCTGTCACAAACAGATTTAGATTCTGTCTACTCGCTTCCAAATGTGGCATGGGAAATTGTATTTCAATGGTTGAAAATCGCTGGTCTGTCCTTTTAACGTTGGTTGTAAACATATATTATAGAACACTGAGTGACTTTTTCCTACTGGGAAAAGCGATATATGCACAGTTATGTATCTCTGATATTCTATCATATCATCAAGCCGTATCTAGAGCAAATGCCTGATCATCAAATTTACTGAGCAGGTGGTTGGAGGGAGCTTCCTGTTGCCCTAGTCTTGTCAGAGCTCATTGAGGAACTGGACGCCGATCTGTTTGTCATTTCTTTGCATTGAGTCCTGTAATTGTCCTGTCTTGTCTTTATTTGCTTCAAGTGGCATCGAGGGTGGTTTACGTCATTTGAGTGAAGAAACTTTAAGTACCGCGTTAAACGCCAATCAAACAAACTGATTTATCTACAAATATTAAGAAACGGTGGCACATAAAAAAAAATGGGGGATCTCGGATCATTAGCGGGGAAATGTAACTCGGCGTCCGTCCATCTCAAATGTTTGTCAAAACAATAGCTTGAAAATAAATGATCCATTCCTATATTTTGTGAGCATGTTAGCTTGAGAACAAATTCACCGATTATCTTTGAATTTAGTTTTCTTCTGTAAAGATGAAGGATGGGACTGTATTTCACCAGAATACGCAAAACAATATGGCCGTCATTGCACAATTGGCAATATTCACGAACATGATAATTTGAGAGAAAAAAATTCACTGAATGATTTGGTGAGCCACTTAAAATGTGACTACCATTGCATAATTTTGCAATATTGATGCATGTGTGCTGTAAACATGATAGAGAACAAACTCCATTGCTTGTATAGCACCAATATGGTGATAAACGCCATTCCATACCCTTTTTAAGAATTTTTAGCCCACCATCATCTGATGGTGGGCTTGTCTGATCACTCTCATCCGTGGTCCGTCCGTCCGTTAGTCCGTCCGTCCGTCCGTCTCTCCATCCGTCCGTCCCTCCATCCGTCCGTCCTTAACAATTTCTTGTGATCACCAATGCTCAGAAACTATGGTTCGGACAAGATTCATATTTCACAAACTGGTTCCCCATA
>JAVFBW010151481.1:0-12204 GCA_034783835.1 Mopalia ciliata
TTTATGGAGAATCAACTATTTATTCTACTCCCTTTCTTCACTTAGGTATCCCATATAACGTTTCTTGCTTCTTCGCTTATTATCGGGTAATCGTTTTTTTTTTTTTTTGTGGTACACGCCATATTCAAATTGTTTTTCTGTAACTGATTTCACATGAAGGCCTTCCGGTATAACAAACCTTAGACGTGGGTCTGTCGTCAGTTTGTGTAGTAATATTCTCAATTTAGAAATGGGATTGTTTTTGCTGGAGGATTGAGTTTGTCGAAAGACTGCAGTGTTTTAGAAAAAAATTAGAAATATGCAATTAGAACCAATTAGTTAGAGCCCCAAAATGCCTTTAGATGGTGAACTTTGGCGTGGCTGTCAGTGGTAGTTTCGGTCGTTTGAAAGATTATTTAAGTGTTGTATTAAGTATGTTAGCCTGATGGACATGAATGTAAGTCCCAACGTAACATGACGATACGGTTTGATAAATCAAATTTTGCAATCATGATTAAAATTGCAGGCAAAAATATTTTTAATCGTTTGACTATTAAAACAAGCAGAAAGTCTGTATCATTATAAAAAGCTGTATGTCTGGAAATTGCACATCATGATTTGAGACATTTGATTTGTAAATGAGCGCGGCAGTTTTTGGTGAGGTGACGTGTTTTCGCCCACTCAGAACAGAGCAATTTGCATAAGGTATAACAATATTTTACGCTGTTTACTCCAGAATGTCTAAGGCTTTTCACAAGTATCACTATAAATGCATCAGTGGAACTCACATGCAAGTTAACAATTCTGTCCATAAATCAGAAGGTCGGGTTTTTCTTTCGCACAATTTCGTTTTTATTTTCTAAAAAGTAAATAGCTCTTGCGTGTTTCTCTATTTATTATGGATCTTCATATACAAATGAAGTTTAGCAAATCAATTACATTCAGAAGCATTTGCATTGCGAAACAATAAATAAAACAAAAGTATCTTCCTAGGCTAACATGTCCTTGTTTCACCTATTGATTGTAACAGAACTGTTGATTACAGCACACCAGCAGGACATGTACAGATATTAGCTTTGATTTAATCTAACATATATAAATATTCATATCACGACATCATGCAAATAATACAGTATTGTTGTCTTCCAAATTATACATTTTCAATTTTAGTTGATCACAACAAAATCTAGTTTTTCCTTATTTGTTTCGACAAACTTTTCTGTTTACGTACACGTGAATAAACTTGTAGAAATATTTTTTTCTCAATGTCGAACTAAGATTGATATTTTAAAATTACAAATTTAACTTCGGTTTGTTAGTCCGGAGTAAGTTTTCTGGTTGTACACTATGACAAATATGGTTCTAATGGAATCAGGTGTAACTCTTTAGGGTTCTGTATGGAAACTTCACAGCAACGGTTCCAAGTACTTTTTCTTATTACATCAAAGAACTGTTTTTGTCGTAGTGGTTCCATCTTTTCTAAAGATTGACCTATCTTTTTCAAAGAACCATCAAAGAACCGTTATTTCTACGAGTACAAATAAAGACTTGGGTCGATATTTGTTTGAAAAAGTGGAGTTTGTCATTAAAAAAAAAAAATACGTTCTCGGTTGTGAGAACGGACGATAGTAACTGGGCGATATATCGTTATAATAACATGTTGTTACACTTTCAATTGTCGAAATAGGGGATATTTGATTTGTTATTTCTTTTTGATCACTCTTAAAGCAAAAGCCGCTTTCAGTCAGACGCGAAATAGCCAAAAACGATATATTATATAAAGTATTTTAAGACATATGTTACACACTGTCACTACATGTATATCAACAATGCCAGTGTTATAGAATCTGCTGATAATGATCAGAGAAACGGTTCAGATGAAGAAAAAACAAGAACATATCGGACTGACTTTATAACCAGAGAACATGTCCTCTCTGATGTTATCACAGCATGAAATCTTGTTATCTTGAGAAGCACTTTTGTATTGCAATAAAAATGTCCAAGACGTATATGAGGAAAGGTGTTCATCTTATTTCCCAGATCGTTTTCAAATATGAAGACTGGTGTAAACGTAGACTTCAATAATGAAATAAATACAAATACTTTTATGCAGCATTATTCGCGGTTATAAAAAATATGACAAAAATTGAACAGGCAACATAAAACTAATTACAAAAGTAATAGTTTACTTTTAGTCACCTCCTCCTGCTTTCTCCGAATTGGGATATCAAAACATATACGATATAATCAACTCCGCTTTCATTGCGTGATGGAATTCCATATTTATAATTGTATCTATGTGTTTTGCTCTAGGCTACGTCTACCCCTATACGTATGACGTTTATGGATTTGTTTCCATAATACACTTGACAGCAGTTATGTCAATTGTTAACACAGATTTATAACAGACTTGCCAGTGATAGAGAAAATATATCTGGTCATCCTGGTCTAACGACTGCTTCATTTACAATTAATATTTTTATCGTCGTTATTTAAAAAAGTATATTCTTTAAATGAATAATCAGTCGCAATATGGTAGTGTTAGCTTAAACCCATTGGGGAATGATGTCGCGTCACCATCTAATTTCTCTGTCACGGTGGAAATTATGGTTATTTTTTCAGCGCTGCAGGGCAAAAGTAAATAATATGCTTTATCTTCGCCTGTCAATACTTCGTGCTACAGACATTAATATACACGGATACCTGGCAGTATATTGCAGAACTATGCATCCAATTTATACCCTTTTCGTGTGTGCGGGTGGTTTATTTATCGTAGTAAGTAGAGGGAAGTCATGTATCACCGAAGTGCTCTATGGGGAACACGAGAAGAAGTCATCAGTCGACAATATGCAGCAAAATTGCCAGTGACTGACTGAATGTGGCAATCCTAAAAGAATTGACAATTCTACCCAGATGTATTGAAGTAAGGGCCCAGTATTGATCCAGCCTCTCACAAAACATCTGTGCATTTACGATTTCCCATTTTGCACTAGTTTTATCGTGCGCATAGGAGGGATATTAGCGAAATGTCGATTGACTTCATACGGCAATGACATTGCCAATTGTAAGTCAATGTCGACAAAACAACAAATGAGCCAATTAAACATGCTGTCGCTCTGGTAACCATGGGTATACAAAGGTCCTCTTCCGTCTATGCCACCGTTTTCTGTTTTGTCCGGGATTAAAATGCTTTCCTGGACAATATAATCAGTGGTCATTCTCAAAGAATACAAAAGTAAGGAGCTTTTTTCTGATAAGCAGAAATTGCTTTGACTTTTTCAGAGTTATAAATAGAAGCACTGATTGCTCCTCTATATTTTTAAACCAAAGCTTGACCCGACACTCGACACAGAAACAAAGCATGTTCTTTTGTCATTTTGTTTGTTGCTTTAAATCAACAGTAGACAAAATCAATTATTACAACTGTGGCCGAAGGTCGTGTTTTAAATTCAAAATAACACAAAACCAAATTCGAATTCCATAGACCACGTTGCTCTATATTAACACACATGCGTTGGGAACTAGCAGATTTAAGGCAGAGCAAAACAATGGCTTGTCGACGCAGTAATGTTAAAAGCCACCGATGAGCATGTTTCCGGAGATCAAAAGAGATAATAGGATGTGGGCGGATACATCAGACGCAACAAAAAAATTCATCACAAATGGTGTTATTAAAATCCACAGAAAACAACACTAAGTAAGAGAGTTGTAATGTATTATATTTAAGCTATAGATGTGCTGTTAAATACATAATTAGTTTGAATTGAATTGAGAATATAAAGAGAGAAGGGAAGATCACCAGCTTCATTTAAGCACATACCCTGTCTTCTTTACCACATACTATATGAAATATTCCCTCTATGAACATATCTTTTCCTAGCCTTCGAGCTGTTTTTCTAACTATAAAACACGTCGTTATTCTCTACTGTGCAAAGTAATTTCATCATATAACATATAGTCTTAACTTTTACCCGTATATATGTAACTCAAATTAAATCACGTTAGTACGAAATTCTACGATGGCTGTAGTATAACCAGTCAATGGCCATCAACCATCACATCTAGCTTATGTTATATACACTTCAACAACAGAGCTTTTACAAGCTACATAATCTCTCAATGATCCGTGAGTTTTTTTTTTCGATATTTGCTGGGTAAAATTCGTCAGTACAATTATTCAACATATAGTTTCTGTGGAAGGTTCCGGATTTGGCTATTTATCTTATATGTTTAATTGCATCGCCCGTAACGGATAGAAAAATCGAGATTGTTTTAAGAGGTCAACCAATATGTGTTTGATGTCATTCACGCGGTCACAAATCTCACACTTTGGGTTGATATTAATTTCACCAAAAAAGAGTGTTTGAGTTGACGAAAGCCTATGCGACGTCGCATTCCCAGAATTTTTATGAGAGTAAAAAGTGTGGGGTATAAGTCGTGAAATATATTCATGGGTCCATACACCCTGCCAAACCTTTAACATATGTTTAGGAAATTTGAGCTTTTAAAAAACTGAAATGGACAGCCCATCGTAATATAAGTGAATTACCCTTGAGTACGACTTTAAACCCAAATCAAACTAACAGCTAGCTGTAAGCAGGGTTATCAGGGTAGATTTTCAGTTTTGAAAAGTATTATAGACCAAATTTTATCATCAGATGGTATCAGGATGACTGGTTTGGTTTGACAAATCATTTGACTCTGAAGAAGACACTGAGGGAAACTGGAAAGAAAAATCAACAAAACCCTAATACTACAGCCTAATGCGTAACCGACTGTCGTATAACAATAGAGAATAGTTAATGTAACAAGATGTAATAAAGAAAACGTGTCCTTACACAACGGATACCGATATGTAGATTAGTCTTGGGAGCTGGAATTTTCTGTCTCTGCAATTATTCATTTCCATAATCATTTCGTACCATGTAAAATGCATCAGGAAAATGAACAATAGTTTTAGACAAAAATGAAGTCCTGGAAAGTGGGAGGTAGATTAAATTAATGCACCAATCCTCAGCGTTATTTTTCATCACCTTGAGGTAATTTAAAAAACTATGATAAATCAGCTCCGTTTGTGACAAAATCCAGAAAGTACAAACAGGGTAATGCTCTTCCAATCTAGTCCTGTGTTTATTGGTGGCATATGAGCCTGCAACTTTCAAAGTACGGCGCTAAATCTCAAACAAATATAAAACTAACATATATCCCAAGCGCAATTTAGAGTGTTGAAGGAAGGGTGTGTCTGTCATTCCGACCTACACACACTCACATTCCCTTACATTTCTATACATTTTTTAAATAAGCTCTGTCTCTAGAGGAATGCGGACAAGGGACTGATTTTGTATAATTTTATTAGGTCAAATATAGCAGTTGCTTTGAATGTTTGGTAGTATGCACCCGGAGTTTAGTTTCCTACACTGCAAGGTCTGATGAGGGGAGCAAAACAAGTCTCTATTAAAACTGGATGACGTCCGAGCGGCCTGGTCTGCTTAATTTGCCATTTGAGGTGTGGAAAACAAAGTTACATGCGACAAAGAAGTTTTTCACTTAATCCATTAACGGAAAGGGGATTTAAGAAGCGAAAAATGGAAGTTTTAATATGGATTTTGTTTTAGTGTGGTTATTTTTCTTCGGTTAAAAAGGGGGCTTGGTCATATTAAATGTGCAGTAAGAATAGACTTGTGGGACGGCGGGTAATGTTCTGTACATGTTTCGTGGTGATTTAGTCAACTGCCTTGTCTGATATCACATGATAAAACGTAATACACTTAAGGTCCATTTCCATGAGTCCCTTTTTTCCATGAGCACCACCAAATTGATTCCGCGTACGGCCTTTTTATTTCACAAGGCTTATATTAAACTCCTCTGACGTGAGGTTTTCATACGAAAACCATTGATAGTGTACAAAGGAGCATAACCGCTGTTATACGTCCGTTGTATTCAAAGACATTGGCATGGTCCGTGTATTGAGCCTTTGTTTGTTTGTTTGTTTGTTTGTTTGTTTGATTAACGCCGTACTTAAAGTTATTTGCGTGCGAATCCAATGGGTTAAGAAAACCACTCGACACCACTTGCAACAAAAAAAGACATCACTGAGCGAGCACAGGACGAAGACATCACTAACAGATAGGCTTGCTGTCCCTTTTAGCTCTGAAAGCACCAGTGCAACGGAAAGCTCTCTCCGACCACCCGTCCGTCTGCTGAAAGACAACAACGCCAGAATTTTCATCGTCTGGTTTTCCCTATCATTGAATGTAGAAAAGTTTGTATTTCTTATAACAGCAGCCTTTGTCCCCCTAAATTTGAAAGTAGACTGGCCCGGAAGTTTCACTACGTCAGTCTTGGACGAATCTACTTTCAAATTGAGGCGGTGACCAATGGCTGTTATATTGTCAATTCTGACAAACTGGGCTGTTTTCATCCCGATTTCTTGACAAAATTTGTTTGGATTACCGTAAAAGGCGATGCGAACGAAAGAGTTAAAGTTTTGGATTACTGTGGTGGTTGTATTTCGGAAGTATATGTGATTTCAAGGACACAGGATCTGCAAATAGACTCGTGAGTACCCAAAAAACCATAACAAATTCATAACCGTTAGAATAAGCCATTAGGCTGTATATGTATATGAATTCTCAGTTATGTCAGGACTAAGTTTTCGGGTAAACATTGTCACGCAATCTAAATCTGTTTTCACTTGTTTCCTTTCGCCTGTATTGGCACTTAAAAGGCTTTTAATAACAAATTGATAATCTTTAATCCCCCCAAAAGGCTTAGGTCGAACAAAATAATGCCACGACACAGTATTCGCCTCCATTGTGCATTATAACTCTGAAGATCTGATACAATGACTTTAAAACTTAAACATAAAACATACACAAGATATTCACCACCATGTGTTTATGACAAAAACAGTTGGAAAACAAACATTGTACCTGCCAAATGTATGGCAATGTTATATGATAGAATGCATGTGCTTGAAAAAGGCTTTTATATTTGTGACTATGTATGGTAGTTTTTTTTAACAGTTTTTGAAGTTTAATAGTAGGCTAGTCATTGGACTAAATTCCGATTGAAAATCAGGTTTCAGACGGGGTACAGGGTGGGCAGGCACTTCTTGGTAAGCCATGGTAACCCAGCAGGATGACATGGACAACGACTATCTCCCTACTAGCTGAAGTCCGTATAATTAAAAAACAATGAATGTGGGATTCAATACAGCAATAGCGCGGGCCTAAAAAAGAACGACTTCGATGTCATTGGCTGATCCCGTTTTTTGTTTCCCTCATAAGCGCCTTGGAAAATACTTTTACTGTTTTTATTTGGTTCGAACGGTGTAGCGCGGACCTCAAAGAGAGCAGTTCTTGTCTCATTTGACTGTTTTAAAGTTATTTACTTGCAAATTTCCTCTGTGTTTTGAAGTCAAGTCTAGATTAGCATTAAACTACGCTAAAGCTGCATACGTTTGACTCCTTAACACATGCTTTTTAAACCAAAATATAGCAAGAAAATCATCGCAATATAAAATATAAGTGGATTATTTAAAATTGACAGAAGCAGCATGTTACACTGGATTTCTTTATACATGACGTTATGAAATCCATAGGGCATAAACTTATTTTTAGAGCTTACATTTTATTAAGTAAAACAACAAAATTAACAGGGAACCTATTATGAATTAGACGAATTGGATTTATTTCAAACCAGACGGGTAATGTAATGTGCGTCTTTGGGGTTCACATAACACCCAGAGGGACGAGCCTAGGTGGTTAGGACTACGTCCTTACAAAATCCTGTATCCGCCACTGCACAAGCTATTTCGTGTTGTTCAAAACAACATATTTACGTTTTAGCATTGCGAAAGAGAGGTCTCAAAAACATCCAAATGGAATAATTTGTTTACTAATGTTACGTATGAATAGAAAATTGCATCGTATTGCATAACAGGGGCAGCTGGCTCTCATATATATATATAATAACTGGTTCACTACTAGTTGGATTAAACAGAGGATATTGTTAGTTACTCCTATCAGAGAGGAGGAATATATGCAAACGTTCAAACAATCTATTTACAGCATAATTATCTTACGAGATATTATAATATCGATATTCAATGACTTGAACATCCCGCCACCCTTCCACCCCTCAATGTTTCCATAGAGCTTTTAGGACAGTAATTCCCGGCCAACCTTAACAACGGATCCAAGTTTAGCGCTGATAACATTGTGAACCTTTTGTCTGCTGTTGACAGCCTAGTGACAATAATACGCACGCAAAAGAATAAAAAAGAAATTGTGAGAAGGCGAGGGTATTGTTTGACAAAGTCTTCTTCTTATTTCCTGGAAGACGATTACAAGACTAAATACGGAAGAAATTTGTTTTTAAAAAACAGGAGCGCTAAGATTGAAATATATACCACTTAAACCTTTGCCAAAATTTATTTTTAAAAACGTAAGTCACATTGTCACAGTGATTTTGGTAATAAATAATTGGTTAAATAATAATTAACACTAATGAATCATCGCATGCTTCGGATAGTCTGTAACAGAAAAGTTTCAGGGCACATCTCAAGCTCCTGTTGCTATGCTATTTGTAAGGTACAGGCATGTTGGAGAGATGATTAAATATATAATTAATGCAGAATTTTAACATAGAACAATGTTTGTTCGTTTGATCGGGGTTTAACGTCTTACTCAAGTGTATTTCACTGACATGACTACATGATAGTCGACAGACGGGCTCGATACCGTGAAAGATAATCGAATTAGGATTAGTAAGCGCACACGTAATCACTAAAGCGACCGTCGAGGACCAGTTTAAAATAAGGGATAATACCAGTATATTTCTTGTTCTTAATAACCATGTTATTGTTCTTTTTTCCACACATAAGTTATACATAAGTCACCGCTTATGGGATTTTGTTTTTAATATATATACTCAGTCAAAAAATAAACTTCACACTCGTTTGGATGTCGATAAGTTAAACATACAAGAAAAATGGTTTTAAATAATGATTAAATTCCATGTTCTACCCATTATAAGGACGGTGTACCATAAAACTATGTTCATAATGTAACCAGTTCCACCGGAAATGCTACAGAAATGTAAGAGAATAAAAATGGTAAGTTACAGCTTGATGAAAGCATGTCAATAGCGCGTATGCCCTCCATGAGCGTTCACAACTACGACGCAACGTCTACTCATGGATTGAATGATGCGTCTGGACACAGCTTGGGGGATGCTTCGCCATAATTGAACCAACATGGCACCAAGTTCCTACAAATTCTGTGGAGGGTTCCTTACTTGATGGAGTCGTCCGCCCAACATATCCCATCCGTGTTCTATGAGATTACGGTCAGGAGACCTTGAGGGCCATTCCATGACATTGATGCCAACATTCCTAAGAAAATGCTGCGTTAAATTGGCCGTATGACGTCTTGCGGTGAGAAATCGATTACGGTCGATTTGTCGGTCTTTTGCATGTGTGTTCATACGCTGTCTACCGGAACGAGGTCTGTTGAGGTGGCAGTTTGTTCGAGACGTGTCCGAAGATCATGGATAGTCTGTCGACTACATCCCTTAACCCTGGCAACGTCAGTGACCGACGTCCACGTATTCAACATGCCAATGTTCATGTTGAATGTTTGACAGTCGGGAGTGTCTTTGACAACGCATTTACCTCGAATAATAAAAATAATATCTCTTGTATTAAGTTTCAAGAAAGTATTTAGAAATTTATGTGTGTGAAGTTTCTTTTTTGACTGAGTATATTTTGAGAAAGGGACGGTTTTGTTTGGTACCGTGTCTTTATTTCCCAATGTGTAGTGAGTGGGGAACCAATTGAAACATTAATCAATAATAGGCGAGAACAATGTTGATTTTCTCATCTTGGTTAGAATCAAGGAATAAATATTTTGATTTATTACCAGCGTCATGTGTAACAAAATAAGTCATATTTACAATTGGTTAAGATGTATTGATCAACATAAAAATAAGTATTTATTCCTTCTCAGCGTAAGCCTAGATTTCCATTTGAAGCACAAAGTTTCGAATTTCTGGACAAGGCGAGGGAATTTATATCCGAAAGCTATTACGAAAGGTCATAACTCTCGGATGAAACCTATGATATTGTCATCTCTGACAGGACGAGTCCTTCGAGTAAGTAAGCCAGACTGTTGACATTTAGCAGAAATCTGAGACTCCATATGTTGCCGACTACGGAAAAAATAATCTATAACTGTCCTAAGTATAGGCAAAATATCTAGCAATTCCATGTTTGAAAATCCGCCAAGTTCATGTAGATTAACCTGGAAATTGGTTTTATGCAACCATACTGTTTTGTTGTTGTTGTTATTTCAAAACATAGGAACATTTGAAACGTAAAATACAATTGCTATTGTTATAAGCCAGAAATGTATCAACATTCGCAAAGACCGCTATTCTCTCGATTCATACACAATAACCCACACTATAGTCCTTTCACATAGTAGTGATTTTTGCCAGCTTTTCCATGACGATTAACGGACATTTCACTTATAAGATGGCAGTGTATTCCAACAATAATTAACACAAGCACAACCATTAAATGTGACGTGCTATGCTACTGCTGAAAAATTAATCTTCCTCCAGTGCTAAATTGGGACAACATTGCTACTCTTCAAACTAATTGCCCTTAGTCAGAGGGCCCATTCAACAATGACATCGACTAATTAATTAACTCAAAGTTACATTTACCTAGGCAATCCTCTTGTTGTTTACGTCCATTTAATTAACATTGTGTATGTGGTTAAGTGATGTGCATTAAAATTCGGTTGTATGGCGAGACCTTTTCTCTATTAGATACATTTTCTGATTAATAGTTTGAAACGTTGTATTAGCGGACTAAAGTCATGCATCAATTTGAATATTTTTAAAAAAATAAATAATGACCATTATACTCGGGATAATTGTAAAACCTTTCAAATTTTGCTCTTATGAGATTGATAAAAAAAGACATTAAAACACAATGACAAAAACCTTTTCTATGAAGGAGGGTTTGCAGAACAGTTTACAAATATTAACAGGATCTGCAGACAGTAACAGCACCCTATTGTTAATTACAGAAACGGTATAAAGTCCATAACTAGACGAAAATATTATTTTGTCCTAGAAACCTTCATAGTGAATTCCTCTCGGTAGTTTATAACCGTCACAGGAACGATTTCACTCATTGATTTTTAGATATGAAATGAAATTGTGGTAAGAAGCCCTATAACACCGTCTCCATTCAGAAGGCTCAATGGAAGCTTACTGGAGAATTGATTTCGGAGAATTGATTAAATAAAGAGGTTATTTTACGTCAAAGTCAGTTAATACAATTTACTCGTTTAGAATCTCACACAATTGAGTGTGGCATGATTTAAAATGTGTCTGTTGGGGATTTGACATCGTTCGCCGGGTATATATATATATGATGATGACTTATATGACGAAATTTTTTCCCATTCTCACTGTCTTGTAGACAGTATCAATATTGATAATATAATGGAATGCTATTAGTATTGTCTGTAGCTGAATCATTTTCTCTGGTCAAATGCCATTTTTGTTTCTCTATGGCAGGATAGATGGGATGCTTCTGTAAATGGTCGAGCGTTTTATCGTTTCCTACCCTCAGTGGTTTGCACAAAGTTTCCATCCACTACTCTTTCTCGAAAAGACAGGTTGTATTCTTTCATCTGTTTTCCGGTCACTTTCCCATAAATTTTTATCTACACAGAAAAAATAAACACCCTTATGGTAATTGTGACCGGTGCTTGAAGATTTCCTGTTATAATGTGTTTCGTGATGTTCTTTTCAATCGCTTTGGGCATATCGAGGCCTAATATAGACAATATTTAAAACCCGAATTAAAGTTGTGACAGTGTTTAAAGCAATTCCTGCGTATTTTATAAACAGCGTGTAATCACATAAAACGCTAAGTCAATACTTATTTAACATTCACTGATCTACTGACTGAGCGAGAGTAATGGCGCGCATAGTTCTAATGACTTAGAACTGCATGCGCCATCAATACTAATTTTCATTCCAGCTGTTAGTAAAACCACTCCCTTATTGCCGGGGTCACTTTAAGTATCTCACTCAAACACCAGAGTTCGACAAAGGGACTAGAATCTAGGAGCTTTTCATAGAAGGGAAGAAGGCGTTGATGGTGGGGAAGGGGCAGTAGACCTACGCAAATCGTTTACCCAC
>JAVFBW010151492.1:0-32389 GCA_034783835.1 Mopalia ciliata
CACAGGACAATTACAGAACGTGCATTACAAATACGTAACAAACAGGTGGAAAACTAATTTCAGAAACATGGCAACATACTTAGTGCAAAGTTTCACTGTATTGAACCTTTTTCAGGGTATATCCTTTGTACTCCTTATAAACATTAAATATAATTCAATATATACTCAAAGCCGGCAAAAGAATCGCTTGCGGAACTGACAACTGTATTGCTTTACAGACCATATTATTTAACATGCGGTTGTTGTTGCTATTTTCGACATTATTTAATGAATTATGGTACATTAAATAGATTTAGCTCTCCTGAAAAGCCAACCATCATTTCTTTTAAAGCTACTGTGTATACATAATCTACGATTGCCACAATTGTGATATAAAGGTAAGTTATTTCCTTTCCGAATAAAAAAGAAGAAGTGGGTAGATATCCGCAATCGATTTTCACTCTGGTGAAATATATATAAATGAAAACACGTCTCCAATGGGTTGGCAACTCTGCTAAAACAACGATACAGCGATTGATCTTGACTTGACCGAGTTTCTTTATTCCCAAGACAGACTGTGTTCCATCAAGTTAAAATGTATGTTAATCCTGATGGGAAAACGTGGTTATGTTATCTTTTCAGACCAATGGTAATAACACATTAGCTTTCAACAACGCTGGTATTTATCATATTTTCCAAGTATTGCAATAACTGTTTGATAAAAAAGGGGGCATAATTGACCTTTGAACTGTAAAATCCGATGAGTGGGGGAATTAAATTAAAGAAAGTGCCAACAAGTAGCACGTGCCACATGATGCATAGAGCACAATTAACCGTTTTTAAAAACATGAAAACTTGCCACACCAATGTAATATCAAAGTCACTGGCGGCACGACACTGACAAGAGCCCAAAACATCAAAAACGGATCGGTTTAGTTCTGATAGAACCAGAGCCATAGGAAACTCCCGCCGCCGCTAGCACAATCAGATGATCTTGCCTCTCAGCTGGGAGAACGTCAGAGCAGTAAAAATCTCTAGCCGTAATTCTGTCCTCGCCATAACCGTATGATTCAAAGCATCAGTTTTTCTATTTCTTTTAGATCATGATGATAATAAAATATTTAAGCCCTATAGCCTTCATTTGCAAATGTGGGTCTCTTGTGACATTTTGCATTTGTTTTTAGATAAAGTTTGACCCTGATACATTCCGCATCTGGCCAACATCGCATAACCACAGAATAACAGACAATTTCCGCTCAATGTTGTCGAGTTGAATACATCTGTTCAGTGTAACTCAATTACCAATTGGGACTATTATTAACACATATTGTCGGTTTTCCCCAAAGATTTTTCTATAACAAATAAGACATAACAAGTGTAGACACCTCGGACAACGAAATTCAAGCTCTCGAAGCAAGGACACAATTTTGTTTATAGGGAAGATTAATTTAGTTTGGCGTAAACGTTTGCTGACCAATGATCTGACATTGATTAGGACTATTCACGTTAGTGTGACAAAACTAGAAACCGAACGATCAAATATAAAAAAATGTTCTCACCTACAGCTTAATTTTAATAACACAATCAAACACTATACAACATGCCAATGGAACTCATATAGTATAAGACTTTGCTACTGGTTTTGTCACAAGTATTACTCATTTGTATAAAGTTAAAATATACTCAGTGTGTCATTTTGTTTTTCACACGACTATCCATTCTTTTCCGATGTTTACGAATGTGTTTTATGTTTTATCTGGATTGCCACTCACACAGTTAAACACCCAGCGGTCAATAGCCGAAGAACTCTTTAGCTGTTTGTTTCTAAAAAACAAATATATTTTCTCAAAGTGTCAGTGTATATTATCCTTTGTCTGTATTTATTATGATCTTTTCTTCATTCAAAGCTGAAAGAATCACATTTCAACTATATTTACGATGTATAAATTATTTCGTTTATCTTAAATTTGAAAATTATATTGATGACGACTTTAATTAGATAGCAAAAAACTCTCTTAAACACAAAAATTTAGCAGTAAATATTTTACTTCTATTTGGAGATAATCTTTTTGAAACAGTGCGATATACCGCTACACTTATGTTCTAATGAGCCATCATCTTATATGGACGTAACCTGGTAGATGATAGGTTAATCAAGGGTTTATCACAATAAAGCTAACCTCTCCTTCAAATATGTTCAAATTTATAAATGATATTTTCAAATGAGTTGAATGGCTTAGTTATACAATTCGAGGGTTTTGTAATAGAGCTACACTTTTTCTCAAAGATCCATGCAGTTTATGGCTGATATTAGTTTTACTTGGATCATCACAATATTAAAACTGAGTTGAAAGGCTTGTCGCGATAGGCGGTGCTGTGGTGCTGCGTAGTCTATATTGGATTTGCATCTATTGCAGAGGGTATTAAACTTGCTTAAATGTCAGTATATACGTCAGATTATTTCTTTAACAGGTATATCATACCTGATATTGGAATATATACATTCGACTAAAATTAGATAAGTATCACCACACAATGAAAGCGCTCGAATTGTCTTTATTCCAAACAGGATTGACCTGACAATTAGCCATAAAAATAGTTACCCTGATTGATAAAGCAAACCTAGATGATCTTAAAAGTATTTGTTTATATTGCTTGTTATTGGGAACTATACATGTACAATTTGTACATTTCAATATTGGCTAACACACAAACAATTGTCGAGAGGTCAATAAAGCAAATGACTGCAAATATGATAGCACTTTTAGCATTATTGTCTTCGGTGAAATATCCCCAAGAGCTTTGGCATTTATCTCCTTTTGGCCCAGGTCCAATAAAAACAACCTATCAAACTACCGATGTTTAAATTCATAACGTCATCGGCTATATGATTTATCAATGACAATCGGTGTTTGGCTTCTTCAAAATATGGTACTTAAGCCAAATCTTCGGGGAATGTTGTATTGTGTGTTACAGACAAGCAGAAACTGTCGACTCGGCCATTTCTCACGGATCTACGAATTGGTGACCCATTGCTTGTCAAGTACATTTTAACACTTGAACATGCATCAAGCCCTTCTAAGGCATACTTTAGATTGATAATTCATGTTCAGCAAGTCCTACGCTTGTTTTCATTATGCACCGGCGCAAATGTCTGAACAAATATCGTAGTTGTCATAACAAGTTAACAATAGAATGGTATTTTTTGGCAGTACATTAATGGTTGATTCCAACATCTATTGTATGCCCTTTTACCACTTCTACTTTTATTCTACATATGTCGAATGTCTTTTTCTTTATAGTTTTATTTTACTTATGTAAAATTGTTTTTACATGTGTGAAATAATTTATTGGGTCATGTGCTGTCAATGCCCGGCTCATATAACGTATGGGGGCGAACTCGCAAACTCATGCTGTGGGGGCTTGACGGTTTGAGCGAAGTGTTTTTACCAACGGAAACTATTATGGCATCATCAGGATTTTTTATAATAATGCAATAGTCTGGTGGAATATTGAATATCATTAAGCTTTTAGTGTGCCTTCATTATTCCCGTTCTAATATTATATGATTTGTGGAAATACTGGATTTAGGTAAACTGGTTAACATTTTGCGAGCACAAGTTTAACTCTGACAGGCATACAAACTAGTTATGAGCTAAATGTAGGGACCTGTTGTCACTTTTCTTTCTGTCGAGCAGTACACAGGCTTCTCGGAAGTATCAACTTCCTGTTACACCCAAGACATTTAAGAAACCCTTCTATATAAACATGGGAGCTGTCCGTGGCTCAGCCTTTCACGATTGAGGTCGCGAGTTCGCATCCGTATCTGGAAAGATGTGCCAAAACATACGTTGCTACTTGAGTTTGCCGGGTTCTTGTCGAATTTCCTCTCGCAATAAGTTTGGCAAGCCTTCACATCATAATAAGGATTGCCATCAAGCCAGATTTAAGCGTAGCCCTTTACAATATAAATTAATTTATTTGCGAGAAACTAGTGCAATGAATTGCTCATATAACATTGGTATTGAAATTTGAAATGGCTGACACAGACGCCAAATAGATTTTTTTTCTTTGAGCCTCAAAATTTGGCGCGATATGTACTATTTTGTTTTTAGTTCTTTCGAAGATTTCGACGGTAATTGAAAATATTTAAAGACAATTTCGAAATACTCCATTACCGCATGTACCGGCTCTAAGATTGAACTTTGGACATCTGTTTTAGATTACTAAACTAGTAAATTTACTATGGAATACTGATTGATTGATTGATTGAGTGGTCAAAATGGGTCAGATTAGATTGAGATTTTCGGTAATGGAATGGACAAATCTATTGTTCTATGGGATATCGATTTGATAGCAGGATATGTGAACTATCAAATATGACTTCATTATGGTGAATTATTGTACAATTTTTGTAAGATGATAAATTAATAAACATTCTATTCATGGACAAATTGAGTGATATAATTTCTACAAATCTTTTAAACTTGTACGATAAAATATATGCATGGCTAAAGAAAAGTTAACTGATCAAGGCAAAATTATATTTCAACGAATTCCAGAAATCTCGTTTCCTGCATAGGAGCTTATTTAATGACAGCAAAAAAAAAAATAAGCAACAATAAAGGGAAATTGAATTTGCACTTGCGTGTGATTCAAACCATAACTACTATGACAGTTAAGGCTTAATCAAAAACATGATTTCAGTTCGTCGCTAAATAAGAAAAAGTGAGAAAATATTCGTCTAAATCAGACATGAGCTGGTTAAAACTGCTCGTTGCTGGGATACCTACTTATTACATTCCTTTAAGGATTTGATATATAAAATAGATTTGTTGACTTGGCATTTGTTCCAAACTGATTTCCACGAACTAAGCAGATAAGCAGTTAAACTGAATGTAGAAATCCATAATACTTTACTTCATCAAATGCATTTTGCAGCTATATTCTTTGATAGCCTAGGCATTTGAGCTAAGCAGGGCTTTGCAACGGAGTTGGCTTTGCAACGGAGTTGCCTTCACGAGAGAAGGCAAGGTAGTTTGAGCGATCGCCCAGGCTGGCTCTGTTTTAACTAGGACTATAAAGCGTACATACATAAAGATATTACTATTTTTAACAAGGACAATATTTTTCAAGTTTATTTATGTGTCTCGCAAAGTTCCATGATTTATTGTACCATTAAGTTCTAACCTTGCCAACACAAATACGTACTAGTAATTCTATCTAAAATGAGTTATAAGTATTGCTGAAGTCGCGATAGAATACTGCAGAATGATATTAGTGACCACAATAAATTACACTTAACTAATTTAAAATCTCACTTCAGCAACAACCAATAATATAGAAGCTTAGATTCTTTCAAATAAGGTGATACTGATATTGTAAGATGTTCGATATTTAAAACGATGCATTCCTTTCGATCTTATATGCTTTTATGTGTTTTTCAAATTCATATAAAGTCATTAAATTTTTATTTTTTAATTTTTATTTTTTTAATGGTCATAACACCGAACACAGACCCCCAAGACACTATATACAAGACGTGTCAAACACTTACAACATTAGATAACATAGATTAGTAACACACATTTAAATATATAAATAACACCTACTTAAAAAAAATTTAAAAAAATAATAAAAAATAAATAAATAAATAAATAAAATAAAATAAACAACGTGGAAAATTTCAGCACAAATGTACAACATTTTCCCTAAAAACTCCGGTTATCATTTACATGTAGCTATAAGGTCGCAACAATAATAACTCACATATATTGATTATATGAAGCGACGTTGCCTTCACATATCTTGGCTGTTCTCATTTTACGGTTTTATATCCAGACAAACATAGAAAGTATCCAGAGAAGCCTGTGTCTGGACGTCTATAAATGTATATCGGTATAGTAACAGCATAAACTTAATTGTGATGTATTCAGTGTAATCGAGTAGTAAAAAGGACTTGGAAAAATGATTTTTTTTTTCAACCAGGTACAAATAGCTCTGCATCATTAATACAAATAGGTCTTAAATATCGTATATAGATGTTAAAATTTTATACGCGGAGCTACTAGTTTTATTAGAACATTTAATATTACGTACCAAATAAGGATTTCTTGTCGCTTATCTCTTCTTTCATTATATATATTACAAACGGCCTAGTTTATTAGAGAACCGAGCCACCTGGTTGCCGTCCATTCTGAACAGGACACTATGACGTAACAAAACCAGATGGATACTCTTAAGTGCTTTCCAAAGTAACAACCAGTGGTTATGTAGCTGATCATATTCAAAGAAATGAATGTTTCTATTAGTAATTGGTAATAATGATAGATGCATTACTTTACTTTATTTTCTTTATAGACAGGAAGGTAATTTATTCTAGTATAACATCTTAAAAAATTAAAAATATTGACAGCAGCAAATAATGTTTAATTTCGGATAATGTATGCATGTTTTACACAATGATTAAAACTGATGATATTGACTTGCTTTCTTATCAAATATATGACATAACTTTGAATCAAACAAATGAATTCAAGTGAAGTGAAAACAGTTTGAAAAACAGATATGTACATTCCCATCCATAAGTAAATGAGTTTGGATCAAATAGTCTGAACATGTAACGATGTGTTAACTTCAAGCAGTCATCATAGACAAATATCGAATTCTTTTCAGCAGGTATCGAACAAAAGACTTGAATTTGGAAAATGGTTATCCTCTTACAAACTCCAAATTGGATGAACTAATCTATAGTCTCGGTTCACTGGAGAAATCTGCATTGAAATGATAATGACCATAGGTTTATCTCCATTGGAATCTTTATTCATCTCTGAAATCAAGAAATCCCACGATTCAAAGCCGCCATCGAAGAGAAATACTGACGAGATAATTATTTGGTTGTCTTAATCTATTTCATAATGTATGGTTCTCTAGCTGAAATGCATTGCCGACAAAATGGCAGTTAGCAGCGGTTCGGATGATGCTATAATTGTCGTCTCGTTATAGACTACTGATTAACCAATTAACTCTTAAGCAATTAGATGGAAATATCTACCTTAAGCTGAGATCGTTTAATCAGCTAAATTACGATTTTAACCAGTGATATCATAACTGATAAATTGACTACCTGGGTGGATTTCTGAAAAAAATCCTTACCCACCCCAAATTCACATAAAATCAGATACTCGGTATGGTTATCATTCGTCCGTTTCGTAAAGTGTTCGGTAAAGTAATAGATTGACAGTTATCAATGGTTATTACTATGGATATATACACCTCGTCATAAATATCGCACCACCCACTTTTTATCATTAAGTAAAACTGGATCTTCAACCACCTACAATTGGTGCGTAGAAAAGCACATTAAACTGATTAGATGGCCTCCTGTGAGCGTCCAGTCATAAAATTGACTACACAAGACGGAATTTGAGTAGTAATTGAAGGTTTAATTGTAGCAAACTAAAGTTCACTAAAATCCCCGTAAAATAAGATGACTTAATGATAAAAAGTGGGTGGTGCGATATTTATGACAGGTGTATATTTGGATAGTGAGCCCTGTGTCTTGGCTCTCTAGGGCCAATTATAAAAAGGAAATGGAACACCGATTTATTGTATTGTTCTCTGTACGTTATAAGTTAATTGTCACACGGGTTCCTTTTGCCCATTTGAGTGTCGCGTTGTGATAAGAGAGAAATAACCCAAGTATGCCCCCACCCCATTCAAACACTCCATGCCTTTTATCGTGGTTTAAGAACTGAATTCATAAAGATTTAAAACAATAGAAATGTGATATTGGAGCTAGACCTGCTAGTAATTGGAAAGATCTAAAATAGGTCTAGTGGACTACATATTAGGAAAGTCATTTTTATATTGCCAATACGTAACAGTTTTATGCCAAATGAGAGCCTCATACGTAAACCAATGGAGCTACACCTATATGTGACTTAATTACTTGTTTGTTTTGTTTTAAACTTATTTTTATTGACACAAATGATCAATAGGGATTGGGGACAAGTTCTTTCAACTTACGAGCCCTTCTCCCTATATATACAAAATTAATTTTCCATACAGTTGTAAGATTTTACACTTACAAAAATATCTTAAATTCTTAATTAGTACATTTAAGTTTGAGAAAAAGCATGTAGCGATGACTGTAAAATATATATAAAACAGTAAGCAAGTATGGACACACTTTTAACCGTACATATGCCACAGGGAAACGCCTCCACCAACGATAAGATATAATAATAATAATAATAATATGCCAGTTACCACAGAGCTTATTCAAAACGCTTCGTGCCTTCAACATATTTCACTAGAACTTTAAATATATTCTCCGTTAATGCTGGATTATCAACAACCCCCCATAATAGTTCGGTTACTGTAATATTTAATGGAAGTGTTCCAATTGTATTACCTTGGATTCCGTCATACATTGGGCAGTAGTAAAAGTAATGATTCTCGTCTTCCAAAGGATGTCCACAGATACAATTAAAATCGTCAATCAGATGACGTAAGAACATATGGAGTCTCAATGAGCTACATTTATGTCTAATTTGGATTAGAATTACATTTATCTTTCTGGAGCCGTTGAATTGTTTTGGTTTTTCTGGTTTCGGGGACAACATATTGGTAAATGCTTTAATGGATGGTTGTAGTTTAAGTATTACCTCAAGGTCAAATTGAGTCCGTTGACTGCCACGTCGATCTGTTTGAGTAAAATTTTAATTGTTTAACGACGCACATGTAACTGTAATGGATTCAACTTCTCTGTCCTTAAAGTTTTGGTTATGTCACACCCCGAGAATTTCTATTTTCACGTGCAGAAATATTCCAGACATTGCTTCATTTCAGTAGTCATCGGGAGATTCGATCACTGAGCGCTCTTTGAACGCAGCACAGGCAAAACGAACCTAGGGTGACAGAGAACGAATGGACGTGGTCAGATGTTAATGGTCGAATGATTCGGCCAGGTCATACACAGGACAGATCATGGGCAAGCTGTCAAATTGATAATTTATTGATGCCGTTGCCATTCAATAAATGTATCAAGAAAAAATGTCCCTTGACGCGATCATAAACTTTCCCGAGAATTACAGTATTATGCCGAGCCGCTTATTTCCAAACTGACATTTTTAGAAAATGCGCAAAAGATGTATCTAAGCTTTAACAAAACATAATGTCAAGTATTAAAGACATCTGTAACCTTTTTTGTTACTGGCTAAAGCTTTGTCAAAGCTAATGCTGTGGTCTTGTGCTCATTGAGAATCTGAGCGGGTAAAAAAACTACGACAAATGGACATGGGCAGGTTAGGTTTTAAACCATCGATGTAATGTGGGTGTAATAACAAATAACACCACTAGCTGATTTAACCGATTAAAAATATCATTTGCTTTTTACCAGTGAAGAACTATTCATTCAACACGTGATTGTTGAATATTCCCGGTCTTTAGCTTGCATTGATAAACAGGGCCTTTCTCCTTTTGTCCATTGGATTGCCGAATCACCTACATGCGTGGTACTGCTCAAGAGGTCAAGGTCACTCCATCTGTGGTACTGCTCAACGATCAAAATCACCTCCGTGTATGGTACTGCTCAAGAGGTCAAGGTAACTCCATCTGCCGCTCAACGGGTCACCTCCATGTATGGTACTGCTCAAGAGGTCAAGGCCACTCCATCTGTGGTACTGCTCAACGGGTCAATATCACCTCCGTGTGTATTACTGCTCAAGAGGTCAAGGTCACGTCCATGTGTGATACTGATGAAGAGGTCAAGACAAACGTCCAATGCCAGTTAGCAAAGGGTTGTATTCGATTGATAGCGGGGAGTGGAGATTAACCCAAAGTTGTATTCCTGACTTGATTCTGTTTTATTAATTAAACATGAATTCCACGACGCTGTTCAAGACAAACGTTCAATGCCAGTTAGCAAAGGGTTGTTTTCAATTGATAGTGGACAGTGGAGATTAACGTGTTTGGTTTCCTGTTTGCCACCAATCTCCCAAAAATAAGCCGTTAGATACATTTCAATAAGAGTAGTGATACCGTAAAAGTAAAACCCAAAGTTTTATTTCTGACTTGATTATTTTTTATTAATTAAACATGAATCCCATGACTGTCAATATGTGTGACGTTTTGATAGCATATATGATGTAGTTTTGTTTGAATCCGCCGCAAGCCTTGCTCAATTTCAACCAGTGCAAAATATTCGTTCCTGTGCCTTCGAACGTTGCTTAGAATCAATTCATGAAATCTTCGCTGCAACAAATACTGTAATGAAAAAACGATAATGTTACAACCGATGCTATTTTTACTGTTATAATTGATGCTGTAATAATATACCAATCCACCAATAAATCAATTAATAAAAAAACTAGCATTGTTAATGTTTGCATCATGGTATCTTTAGCTACTTTCACTTCGGTTAAAAATCAATATATTACGAGAAGAGTTAACATACTATCCGTGTTATTACAGTATCGTTTGCAGCTACCTTATAGATATTCTATTCCAGTGTCGATCTAGTAGTTTTTATATTATCAGTAATTTATTACAGTAACTGTTACAACAGTTCCTGATGAAATGCAAGCCACATAATTACACATGTGCTTTCTGTGACGCTGCAAAACATCCAGTAAACAGCTGACCAAGGACTGTTGAGAAATACTAATAATTTAAGTATGTAATTGAGACGTCCACTGAATATGAATTGTATTGAACACACGTCTCCAATGAAGGTCTATACAGCACATTAAATCCAGATAAGAGCACTTAAATGTGCATGCATTCAATTTGACAATGATACAGGTCTGTGTCATTTGTTTTTGTTTTTTTTTGTTTGTTTTTTTTTTAAATTTAATGGACTAAAAAAGCGTCTAACTAAACTTTTGGCGTGCGTTTATGTAACACAATTTCTAGTCGTTAAGTCCCAAATTAACACATCGGGTGTCATCGTTCCTTGTTTCAGCCACACCACCCGTCCACCTGTGATGTTCTAAGAGATTTTTATACTATGGCAAAATATTAAAGAACAGTATGTTATACCGTTATTCTGCTAGAACATAGTCACCCGAAACCCTGAGGGTATTAGTCGTGAACTATTCACTGTGGGGCTCAGCTGACGAACGTGATCCCAGCAAAAGGTAATTGATCATAAAAGATAATATCAGGCTAAAGGTGATAGCAAACGTGCCCAAGTTAAAAGACAAGAAAACGTTAGAGTGGTGTATGCTATGATTTCACTTGTAGAAACGCTAAATCCTTCTCCGTAACACAGAGATTCAGCATGTATATACGCAATCACACGTCTCTACCACAATAATGTGCATTGAACTTTGAGGTATACTTTGATTTTGTTTGGTTTGACAGGACAGAGAGTTCTTAGGAAAGAGTCTCACTTCATTTTAGGCATAAAGGTTACAGAGCTCCCAGATATATGTACGTTGTTGAAGAATTTACAGCCAGCATGACGTAACAGATTAGTTCGGAAAGCTGTGAATGTTAGCTTTAAGTTTAACCTGTCTGTTATTGTGCCAGCCATCTACGTTGTACAGATAAATGTCAGCCGATCTCATTTCTACCAGCCGTGAGTTGTGAACTCCCAAATTATCCCATCAACCTGCTTAATTCATCTTCCAGCAGGGTGTCAAAACAGGACTAACAAGTTCGCAACAACACTTCTCTCTCGGATACGGCCTGGCTTTGTAGCCAGTCTTCAAGTGATAATTACACAGACCGTCAGTAGCTCTCCATACAGTAGACTTGATGATCGTTGGTGTGTGGTTAGAACTGTTGATAAAATACAGTATCAGTGAGCTATTTTAAGGTTGGTTCGAATACAAAAGCCCGAAGCTGTATTTTAATATACTCTATTTCATCATCTCCTGCGTTAAACCACAGAATGGCAACCCTGCTGGCCTTTACCAGGTACTCTGCACTGCTGTCACTTGATACCCATGAATAAAATGAGATAAGATGTCCGCTTCGCAATACAGTTAATCTATACATCATAATTGATTCCAGATGCTGATTGTCAATTAGAATCATTAGCTTTTAGTCCAGATTAAATATCAGGTATTTCAATCGGAGGTATAAGACAAGTTTGGACGTAGCGTAGATGTGTATTCAGAATTGTTGAAGTCATAACAGAATGTAAAAAAAGTCTGAAAGATTTAAGGTAAGGTATTGAGTATGTGTGATCGAGGGCAGCGGGGTGTAGGCTCCGTCACTTCGGCATCTAGACCATTGTGCGTTCAGGTCAGCTATGTATATACAAAGCACACCCCCTAAATAAATCCACTATTCAACGAGATGCCCATAATTCAAAAGGCTGTCGTACCAGTGCATATTAGCAAAGTTTATGTTTGATGTTCTGGGACAGGTAGAAAAGTTATGTAGGTCAACCAACATGCTAGCATGAGATTGAAGAGAATACATTCTGGCTGTGTTAACCTGGCCAATGTTACAAGCCTAGCAAAGAAGTAAAGAGAAGCGGTCTAACTGGTCCCCAGTGATGATAACCAGTCTATTTCTGACAGAGCAGATCAATCGCCTTCATACAGGGTTAGGTGCACGATTCACGCAATTTCTCGCGTTACTTGTCATGTACAGGCAGTCAGACAACGTGTTATGTTTAACGTCACGTGATGACCTAGAATAAACGATAATAAAACCAATAGTGCACCTCATTGTTCATATAACGCACATGGATCTGTCAGTAAACTAAACACCAGACTAAAGATTGATTTAAACTATATACCTCTGCAAGTCTGTAGCCTCGAAAGAATGGACGGAGATGGGGAGCGCGGCACATTGGGAAATTATTATAAAACGTATCGTGTATATTCATTCGTGAGTTGTAATCCATTGGCAACAATAATGGTGGATACATTTCTTGGCACAAAAAATAATAACATATTATTTTTTTTTTTTTTTGCTGTAATATTAACAACATAATTCATTTTTGATCAACACGTCAGTATTAGTTTCTGCACCTGGCAAACGATCGAAGGTATTTGTTAGCAAGCGTATAGCTGTTTCTTGGCCTGGGAATTGCATCATTTAACTTTAGATGATTAATAAAGTAATAAAAACGTTATCAACTTAAGTTCTGTCAGGCTCGAATGAACAGTTTTCCATTACCAGGTAATCGCAAACACTTGTTTCAACAAAAACAGCACAAAAGCTACACGCGTTTCAGGGGCATGTGCTTTTAAAAAGACAGAGTACGGCCCACTGTGTGATTACAACAGTCAACGCCTGTCACTCGTCTTTGTAGTGTTGTCAAATATGTTTTCAACTAGTTTCATCTTTATTGAGGACCAAATGCATTTTTTTTATATTTTATTAAACAAATCTGCTTTTTAAGTATCTATTAATAAACCGGGAAAGAAGCGTGATGGAAACTGCCCAATGTTTTATAACGCCTAAAGAGAGTAACACATTCCAAAAGGCAGGACGTCATTCCCCAAAAACATGACGTCATTCCACAAGACAGGACGTCACTCCACAAGACAGGCCGGCATCCCACAAAGACAGGACGTCATTACACAAAGACAGGACGTCATTCCACAAAACACAACGTCTTCCACAAGGACAGGACGTCGTTCCACAGGACAGAACGTCTTCCACAAAGAGAGGGCTTCATTACACAGAGACAATCCTGAGTGGGGCAAAGCTAAAGTGGGGGGCCAAATTTTTCTCTTATATGCCGACGAATCGGATACATCATGAGACTCGCTCATATAACTGATGGTCGATAAGTTTCTGTATTACCGATATGCCATTACTGGAATAACCGATATGTGCTTGTCATTACAGGACCAACAGATATTTGCTTGTCCTTATTATAATTACAGAGAAGTGCTTGTCCTTAGGGGAATCGCAAACAAAAAGAACAAAGCACGCAGCAACCTATATGATGCTTAATTACTGTTTGTGCATTTCTTTGGGATTTAACATTTCACTTAGGATTAATTCACTCATTTGACTCATAGTAAATATTTGATGACCATATATGTATTCCACTGTCTTTTGGTGGATATGTCTAATCTTCAATACTCAGAACATAATAATCAGAGGCTGGTTGCTTGAAGCGGTATTAAATGTAATACTCTATTAGATGATGTCATGACATGTTCAAGGTCTATTTCTAATACGCTATTAGCGATTTAGTCTGTTGTTAGCGACTCTATAGCCCTTCGAGCAACTGGCTCCATGGGCCAGTAACACAAAATATTGTAAGTGGCTAAAAGCAGATTAAATCGCTTATAGTGGATTAGAGATAGGCCTTCGTCATGACGTCATCTAATATAGAATTACATTTACCGCTTCGAGCAACCGGACATTAAAAGGCGCGTTGACGTAAGTCAAAATTCTTAAAGCTATATTCTGCACTGTAATGTTATCGGTATGACCAACTCAGGTTATCAGAATTAATTATAACCTTAAACTCAACTGGTTAATATCTAGCTGAATAAATTGCAAAGAGATTTAACATAAAAATGTACACAATCGTGTTTTATTGAGCATATATAATAGTACTGAACGGGCTGAAGGTAATTCTGCCACCGGGGGTATTATGTAACAGCTCTTATTGAGGATTTACTTACGATATGTTAACTACAGGAAATATGAATATATGATTATATTCCTGCGATACCTTGTTAAATGGGCACATTTGAATACACAGATAGCATATATGAGTAACAGACTGGTTTGATGGTATTCTGGTCAGCAGGATTAATCCACTATTAGAATTTAACTCGACACACCAGCCCCTTGCTGATCGTATACATTCAATTCAACTTTGTGTCCGACCTACAGCATACTGCGGAGTGGGTCAAACAGCGGTCATTACACGGACTCCAGCCGTCACACCTAATATAGTCTAGCTAGGGTTTACAATTATTATACAGAACATATTAATATTCCCATTTGCTGTATATATTAATCAAAGCTGTCGATTATTAAAATATACCATTTGACATTGTGGTGTGTATGACCGACCTTACTTACACGCAACAGATCTATATATATTCCAAATATATATTCTGGTATTATGAGCCGGCAAGCACACGTCGCCCCTATGATAAACTATCTGCTTATGGTGACAGTACGAAAGTTGAAATTATGAACAAAAAACCTTTAAACGGTTATCATTGTCAGCCTTCCATTGTCTAATTACTACATATTTATATCCACATGAACAAAAGGTAAAAAAATTTGGATAGATTTGAAACTAATATTACTGAGATTGAAGTTATGATAACTATTTATAGAAGAGTTTAATGGTGTTATAGGATAGAGGTTTGATATAGTCTGTATACCTGCCTGACTGATGAATAAACATGCATTATTGTACATACACTGAACATATTTACATTTATCATCACAGCCTACCAGTTTGTTCACAAAGCAAACAGATACATGTATACGGGATGAAACCTATTGTTTCTAGAATTGTCATGTCAGTATTTGCCCAAAATTAACATTATATAAAATTATTAAAATAATAACACCTTTCAAATGTTTACATTTGTACCACAGATAGCATAGTAAAATGTGTTCAAATATATGCATTGTTCGTTTCTTACAATTTTTCACTGGAGCTCTGTTACAGATATTGCAGGTGTTTAGGAAAACTCAATATAGCACGCACAAGATTGAAATATGCTCAAATGTTCCACATAGCACTATTTTGATAATATTGTATTTCATTTACTTTCTGCGAAAAGGACGAGACACTCCAACTTCGTTCACTGTGATCTACTTACACATATAACAGGTCTAAAGTATGGCATCTGAACTATAAATAAAATATGCCAAAAGGTTAAACATCATCGTAAAGATATTGTGAAGAAACAAGTCAGTTCAGAGATACCTTTCAAAACCAAGAATTGTTCAGTCTTAAAGTATTGTCATTTATTCCAGTCACGGATGAAATGTTTGAGGAAGACACATTATTGGTGCACGAGTCCAGCAACAGTTACACAGGAACCACAATCCAGCGTATATCAATCAGTCAAGCGAAAAGTAATATATGACCGCTGGGAATTTCACACATCTATTGCTGGGGCAGTTTCTGGTAACTTAAAGTAGGTTTCCAATTTCACAAGTTATTTGATCACATTGAATTGTAAGAACTAAATGCTTTTCGCTCTTAATAGCAAATCGAAGAAAGGATGCGGAGTGGAAACGCCACATACCAATTCTGTTGATCACAAATACGTGTGTATAGACTGAAGGACAGATTTCTACTCCGGTAAAATAGAACCTATCAATGTCATTGGGATAGACGAATCAGTATACACACCGAACACACGTTCTGGCAAGAAATCATATAGAATTGTCAGAAGTCCCATGAAGTTCGCCAAAAGTCAAGCAGCAGCGGCAGCATTAATAGCACCTTGTTTTGTATGGAAGCCTTTTCTACCAGCACCAGACTTAACACGAATATACACAGCGCTTATTATCACACAAGTTGCTGCCTGCTAATCAATATAGCATATCCGCGTTAGACAATGAAGGTAACGAGTCTGATCGTTCCCGATGTTGAGTCTCATATCTTACTTCATCTCTTTCTACTGCTTTTTCATCCTTCTCCGCTACACTTAACAAACGGGAGAACAGTTTAAGAGTGTCTTTGCTACTAAGTACAGCTTCGTTGGCTTCTTCATAGCCTGTGGATGATGAGCCGATCATCTTTCGGGGTGTTGTTTCCATGACGTGCTCGTACAACCGTCTTCTCTGATCATTGGCCTTTAAGTCTATCTCAATGTTTCTGGTGACAATGGCTTGGCTCTTTCGCCAGACATTGAATTCATAATCCACCGGAATGATTCTCTCCGCTGTCACTTTGATGGTGATCAAAGCTTTGCCCTCTTTCAACATCAGGTCAATATGCTCGGAGACAGAATCGAAGTTTGTTGTGTCCATGGCATCCGATTTGCTACCGTCCGCGTGGATAAACTTAATGTCGCCATAGATCTCTTCGTTGTGATGTTCCACGTCAATATGCTGGGTGATGTCCTTAGAATCAATCTGGGCCAGTTTAGACAAGAGGAGCTGGCTGAGGTTCTGTTTCTTCTTGTTTGGGGCGGATTTGACAGCGGCTTGCCTCGTATTCTTGATGATGTCCTCGAAACCGTCTCCGAAATCTCCCTCTGCATAAGGAACATCAAGATCATGACTATCATAGTGATGACGGATATGAGTAGGGCTAAATGGTTTTCTGTACCGAATGTTAGATTGTTCGCCTCTATAAGCGTCCACCTCATCCCTAGAAAGCACGGTACCACGGTCATGCAGAGGAGCTGTTGTATACAGACGGGTTAGGAATGGGATTATATAAGACATAGAAAGCATCATGCAACATGCAGCATAAACATATATCTAAATCACCTCGTATAATGTACTGAATACAGCTAACATATATCATATCAACTACAAACAATTCTAATGTATCAGAATTTTGTTGTTTATCTTTTTTTTCTACAGAGTATGATCAATATAATATAGTTTGTGATACACGAAGATGTATAATTTTGTAATGAAAAAATAAATTTACTTTAAATAAAAAAATAAATGCATTTAAATAAATGCAATGTGATTTTATACATCCTTGTGTATCTTTAAATGATTACAACAGACTGGAACTGTGTCCATTAACTAAGTTTGTCATTGTGAAACATATTTGAAATTACACGTGATTAGGATTTCATCTATATCTACAAATTTAAATAATCAGTAAACTTTATCAACACAAGAGTTAGTTTTAATTCGAGAAAATTAGTGTTAATCGAACAGGTGCGTGCTGTGGAGTCTGATCTATGACAGTAAGCCGGGGCCGGGGGGGCGTGGGGGGGGGGGGGGGGCTTAATTAACTTCAAATACTAGACCATACAAATACAACTACGGTCTTCACTGAGTGACAGAAGGGGACATGTGAGACTTTATCTGTTTATACTCGCTATCAGCACACCCCTGTAAACGATTGAAAACTGTGTACACGACAGAAACACGAAATTATATCTACGAAAAGAAACCAATGCGCTAGACTTTGTTAATATGTTAGTTGTATTTGGTATATACATTAGCTGTTAGTTATCCTAAATGAGAACAAGTAATGTATTTGGGAGGCATTCTAAATCATAAGCACATTCTCTCTACCATGAACAATCTCTCAATACTCTGACAAATGCTCTACATATTCATATAGATTGATATAATCATTGTATAAATTCAGGAGGCCATGAATGGGGTGATAGTGTCAGATCTAGGCAATACAAGACACTCATACAGAAGATCAGCAATTTACTGACATTAAGAAATATTAAAGCGACCATGGCAAACCCAGTTCGTTATAAAATATGCCATCTTTCCGGTTTTCATTTCACAATTTGTAAAGCTGTTATGTTTATAATAAAAGATTTGATGTTAAAACCCTCAGGCAACAAGAAAAAGCTTTGAAAACTGTCTACACAATGTACAGTAATTTAAATTCAGCATATTTGAAGATGGGAAAAGATATTTTGTAAGTAATCTGGGAAATTATCAGTTTCATTTTGCAGCATTTATATTGAGTTTTTAATACGTTATGGTTGGTGTACAGACCAGTAAGATATCTCCAGGCCAATGCGCTTAAAATGTGACATCTTACACATTCTTTGTTTGGAAATATGTGACTACATATTTTGTTATCAAGTATGTCTCAATATTTAGTTCAAATGCGAGAAGTAGATGCTTATTTTTGGAATTATGATGCATGCTGTTCAAATAAAACAGCAGTTTATAGCTTTTCAGTTTTTTAATGTCTACAGCATATGGGCCTAAACTTGTTATTATGACTATGCATGTAATATTATACGAGGACATAAGTATTGCATTTTGGTGAAGTAAACAGGATATTTGAAGCAGAAAACGCTATAATGATTGCAGGTTAAATATAGTGGGTAAGTAAAGTGGTGATTTGACTATATTAGTTTCGCCTGAGTGACTCCCCAGAACTACACAGGCACACCTGATATTCACACCTGTCCCAAATAGGTGTAAATCTAAATACAGTTTGTTTTCAGCTACACATATTGAAAAGATATAAACTAGCACAGGAATGTTTTCTGAAGACAATACACTGTATAACTGTTCTGAAGACGTTACATTCCATAACCGATACCGAGAGATTGCTCACTGACAGAGGTAAATTGATGCCGCAGGGGAAGTTTACAGCCCCCCCCCCCCTCTCCGCCCCTTGTCCCCCTTCTCCAACTTCCAAATAAAACCTTAGAGCGCTAACACAACCAAAAAACGGTTTGACAGTCATAGATTCGATCAGAAAAAATAGATATAGAAATATTTAATAGGAGAACCTTTCGAAATGTGTGTTGTCTGTGTTCAAATAAAGGTGTTTATGTATTTAACCCAAGATTAGACTTATATAGTTATAATTAAATATTTTATATGGGACCAGAATAAATAGGATCTTCAGCATCAATACAGGACTTTAGATCGTGCTTAGTCTAAATTTAAAGCTACACAACAACTCCGTCATCTTACTTTTTTCTCTTCTTTATTTGCTTAACAGGTTATGCCTGTCTCAGCGAACCTCACCTACTGCTTCATTAACAATTCTAACCATGGACACATACAGCTTCTAAAAGCTGTTTTCAAACTGGTGCAAGTTCTCCTAGACCCAAATTGAGCGAATCCATCTGTCAAAAGGTTTTTTGTTTGTTACACAAATATGTAACATATTCAGGCTTTACCACATACACCACTCCACACACAAGTTGAGGAAAAAAATGCATAAAAACAACAACAGACCAACAACAAATAAAAAGGAAAACAGGCTGGTAGAACAGGTTTGTAAATCTTGAGGCTAAGGAAGCTTCTAGAAATAATACTAACCCAGTCACCAACTGACTGCTGAAGAAAAGCTTATATCTTATATGGCTGTAAGTGAACATATAGAGGATTAGTAACAGGATTAGTCATAACACATCTGACAATAATACTATATAAATATACATCGGGTTATATATAGAGAAAGACACAGGATGAACTGCTTGTAGTGTAATGTGAAGAAGCAGGAATGCAAATACGTTAAAAGGTCGATAAATACTGAGCCTTTGAAAGTTAAGTTATAATATAATTTAAATGATGGATGACACATAAACCATCACCATAGAAAGTGAAATAAACTCACCTTTTATTCTCTGACTTCTCTGTTCAATCGTTTCACTCTCAAACTTCTTGTATATGTCTGGATCACTTTGGTACAGGGGATTTTCTTTATTCATGGTAAATGAATTGTCAAACACATTGATGTTGTCATCCAAGGTCAAAGAATCTCCCTCTTCCAAGTCAATGTCCATGGAGTTTCGGATCACAAACTGTCCACGGACAACTTTCAAATCCGATCCGGATTTCTGTTCCACTTTGTGTGGTTCCTGGCTCTGTTCGTAACTCATGTTGGTAAATTTCTCGTGTAAAGATTCCCTAACGGCTTTGGCTCTGTCTTCCCGCACAGGTCGAATGTGTTCCTCTCGAATTGGAATCTGTCGTTCTTGTCGAATGGTGGTCGTCTTTGTTTGAGATGGTACTACATATTCGAAATTGTCTGTGTCCCTATATTCTTCATAAGTTGTGTAAGTTGTGTGCTTTTCTGATCTGTGCTGTTGTGTTGTTTCACGAGGTGCTTCCTTGGTAGCGTAAACCACCTCCTCTTTAACAGGGTTAAGTTGAGACCGGTACCTGATGTCGTCATCTGAACTGATTACCTCTGTGGTTGAGTTCACCTTGGGTTCCGTGACATTCAGCTTCCTATTAAGGATGGTGATGGTGCTGACGTAGGGCGAGTTGGGGCTCCTCATCTCAGGGGAGGCGTGAGTTTCTGACGAGTTGTTGAGTTGTAACATTTTATCCGATCGAAAACTCCGATCGGCTGGGTAATCCACCATATCCCTTATTGAATCCATACTTGCACTTCGTTTTAATTCCATTCTCTCCGATTTGTTTGTCACATATTTTGTCTCGTGCATAGATGGAATTGTCATGGCGACCGGTTCATTAGTAAGAGGAATTGACATAACTGCGGGAACATCTAGATCGGGTCTTGTGCCACCAGGTTTAGAAATATTAATTGTTGATCGATGTGAGCCACTGGTTCGACTATCGCTGTAAAAACTTTCATCTGTATCGCTGTGCCTGCCGCCTCTTTGTTTATCACCCTTGACCACAACACGATAGGGCGAAGGCCGTGATCCACGGACATATAACTCATTATCTGAATCAGCAGGTCGAATAATTTGCTCGTCTGTTTTAACAACGCGATGTTTTTTCACATGCATTTTTGGTTTGTAAGCATAAGTTGTTGATACAGGACTGGCACTTCGTTTTCGATTAAAACTCTCATCAAAACTGACTGTAGTAACATGTTTGTCTTCTGGGGTTGGGGATCCGGTGGGGGATATTGAAGAAAACGAAGACGACAATTGATGGCGGTTGGGTGAGTGGGATTTACTGTCAATGTAAATTTCCTTTGATGAATTTCTTGTGTCGTGTTTGTTATGCGGAGAAACATATACAATTTTGTCGCCATCTTGATACATTGGGTTGTTTCGTTTAACTTCATAATGTTCGTAGAAAACGTTTTCAGATTTATAACCACGAGGGTGAGGTCGGTTCAGGTCGTGGGTAAGATGAAGTTGATCTGACTTCGCTTTACTCACCACACTGCCCTTTTTATGGCCGTGATCAGACATTGACGATTCGGAAGAAGACCGTGCTCTGTAAGGTTTATCGGTATTACGCGGGGTGCTGTAAATTTCTTGGTTATGAGCAGTGGATTTTAAATTCTTGGCACCTTCTAGATGAACGACATTTGTTAAACTTGGGTGCTGATTAGAGGAAAAATCGTATAAAACAGTGGACACTTTACCTGATTTTGGTGCTCGTCGCTTTACACCTTCATCGTCTGAAGAGTTATCGTCAGAACTCACTGAGTGACCCTTATGGTGCTTCTTTTCTTTATTTACCAGTCGTATTTTCTCTGTTCTGACTTTTCCAGAATGTGATCCTGAACTGTCCACGTAATAAGTAGTTTCAGGTGATTTCACTCTTTCCTGTCCTCTAGGCGTGCCGGATCTCTCATAAGTAGAGGTTCTGTCTGAATCGGAGCGTCCTAAACTTGAAGGCGGGTGAAAAACAATAGGCCTGTCTGAAGGCTGGCCATTCTGGAGAAGAATTGTGCGCTGGCTTTGATTTGGTTCGACAGACATGTGTACTGTTGAGTTCTGGGGGACATCTTCCACAGTCCTTTCCTCCTTGTATCGTCGGATGATGTGGGACGAACCCTGTCCTTTACCCTCTCGGTCTAACATAGCCTCTCGAGTAGTGACGTCTACTTCATTAACTTGATTGTTACGAGAAGACGACTTGTTTTCTTTGCCTGATTTGGTCACGTGATACGAGAAAGCATCCCCAACCATACCTGGGATTGGTCGATGAGGTTTCTGTGTGTCTCTCTCCAGTGACTTAATCAAGTATTGAACATCTTGTGAGGATCGGTTTTCTTGATCAGGGCGAAAGTGCGTGTTTCGATCTGTTTTACCGCTGTGATACACGCGAGTGTTTGATGAGTTCTTCACGTGATTTGGCATTATATCAACACTTGAATGAATCCGATCGTCAGAGATATATCCAGTGTTAACCTGTTCTGTACGTCGATTATTGTCGATTTGCCTGTTGTCGATCCTGTGATGAGTTTTAGAGCCGGGCATTTCATGAGACCTGCTGTTTTCTGAGGTACTGGAGTGTGAGGAGAGGCTCGAGATGCTTATATTGTCTGAAGCTGGGGGCTTTCCTGATACCAAACGAGATGTCATATCAACATGTCGCCTATCCCTCCGGCTAGATTCAGGACCTGTCGAGTGGGTTTTGATTCGTATAATGTTAGACTGCTGTGGGTATCCCACACGATCAGATGTAATGTGATTGCCATTTGTACCGTTGTGTTTTTGTGATGACGTATACGTTGTGTTTGTCACTTTTTCACTTCGTGTATGTTCAGATCGTTTGCCGCCACTATCTTTGCTATCAGTTACATCAATGGATGTGCGATAATTAGGCGATGTATTGTCTATTAAATAGGCTTTAGAAGACGTTTGACTCACCTCCACCGGTCGCCTTTCAATTTTAATAGGAACACGTTCCGGGGCTTTAGCTGTTCCTATATATGTATCTGGCAAAGGCTCAAATTGTTGGGAGTATGATTTAAGGGGAACGCTCTCCTTCGTTTCTACCTGCTGAATAGTTTCTACACGAGCTTCTGTCCCTTCCCGATCGTAGTTGCTAGGAGAGCTCATATTAAAATGAAAAAAATCCTGTTCGCCATGATTGTCAGCGAGGTAATCTCGGCTGCTATGTGAGCCTCGCCTTTCATCAACTGCTGTCGGTGACACTAGTATGTCCTCTTCAACGTAAAGGTCTTTTCTTTGCGGTGTAGATCTACCGCTGCGGTTAATATCACTTGTCGTACGTTCCTTCCCGGTCAATAAGTACGCCATGTTTCCTTTTTTGTTTTTATTTTCTCCGGTGATGTATCTTCGAGATGGAGGTGTCAAATATTTCTGATTATTTGTCGAACTAACATCTTCAACAGAATTGTCATAAAATAAACTGTGTCTGCTGTCCTTCACTGGTCGTTCATGCTTACGAGGCTCGGGCTGGGAAGTAAAATTACACGGGAATGCGCTTTCCGATAGTTTTTCACGACTTGTAACAAATTCCTCAGTCTTGTCCCACTCTGTCGTGACGTCGTCTTTAACATATACAGGTTGACTTGATGAAGAGCCCGTCACGTGATCCGACCTGTCCTCTTTTTTTACAATATTGATATTGTAGCCGTGAAGTTGTTTGGCAGGTTTTTCGTTGTCGCCTAAAGCAGAGGTAAATAGACTATAATCTAGATGTACAGAGTTTAAAGTCGGACTGACTGAGCTCCCCTGGACCGTGTCGCCGTGAGCCAAGTCCGATTCATTCTGGGGTGTTTGCTGTTGAAAAGCCCAGTTAACGGAGTGTAGCTTTGAACCAGGTCTGTTCTGTAACTCGCTGTTAACATAACCCTCAGATTGGCCTTCTCTCGAATCGCTGACATCCAGCTTGTCGGGCTCGTGGAGGAATGTTTTTGTTGATTGCACGCTTTCGTTTAACGCTACGTTTCCCTCATCTGAAGATCGGTCAAAAAATCTCTCCCTATAAGATGGAAAGTCATTATTTTGTTGGCCACGCTCGGTCACACCTATGTCAGACACTACACGTTCAACAATTGTCCTCTCAGACGACACATGCTCAGGGATTTCATAATTAGTAGATCTGGGAATAGGCACTAAAAACTCCTCATGTGCAGATGTATAGGTCTCATCTGACATGGACGAATTTAGACTTTGGTCACAGTGATTGTCGTCAGGTTTATTCACACGTTCGTTATAATAATCAGATGTATTTGGATTCTGGTTGTTATAATCAATTCCACTTGTTGGCAGGTCACGCTTGTCATATTTGTCTGTTACGTCTACACTCTCACTAGTGTTGTTGTAAGTCGAATTGATACCGACATATTTGTCTGGTAAATTTACACTGTCATGTTTAGTGTCATAAGTCAATGTAGTGGCTGTATCATGTTTATTGCTGTAGCCTGTGTTAAAGACATGGTCACGATAATTGTCATACTCAAATATATTTACACTGTCACGTTTATCATTGTAATCGTCTGCGGATACCCTATCGTGTCTGTATGTCAAGTCTGTCGCTCTTTCTTCCGGACGGTTATTATCATTGTTTGTAACACTTAGCCTATGTGTTTTCCCCGTCTCTGACTCTAAGATCCCACTTAAGTTCTCCGGGTCTGAAAGATTACTTTCATTATCTGGCAGTGTGGTGATAGACACGAAACTTTCGTCTTGTTCACTCTCTGAAAGGTCTTGGCTTTCACATGATGTGGACAGTGGGTGTGACAAGTCGCTCTTAATTGTTGTCATACTTTTGAATCCTGTATTACTAAAATCTTTTGAACCGTATGCATTTTCGTCTTGGATATTTTCCATTGAACTACTCGAAATTGCATCCCGAAGTGAACTTATCGTGGCACTAGTCCGATCTCCATAACCCTCTGATATATTGTCATTGCTAGTTCTGGAAAAAGTTTGCGTGTTTGATGTCAGAATGTGATGGTTGTCTCTATCTGTCCCAGTTATTGATTGACCATAGCTGTCTCCCAAAACATCCCCCTTGTAAGTACGATTTGGCATAGATGTGCTGCCAATGATAGCATTGTGTGAGAAATACGGTTCGTAGTGGGAACTAACCCTTTGATCGCTAGCCTCTGTTGATATCTCATTGTTTACGGTATTTGTGTCGAATACTTTGTACTCATATGTCTCTGTAATGACGTCATCCTCTTCGTCACTGGTAGTACTTCCCTTGCTTGTAACCGTCATGTCTTTATGGGATACCTCAGCTGAGCCGCTAGATTTGACTTTATCATTTACATCAAGATGATTTGAGTGCATTGCAATAGTAGTATTGTAGTCGGCATTTTCTGTGTCTATATTTATCTTGTCCGTATATACCGTTTCCACCACTCTATTGTCGTTATTTGAAGTCTTTTCCGTTCTCTCGTCTGTATTTGCAGTTTCTACAATTCTGTTGTCGGTAATAACGGTCTCTTCAATTCTGTCGTCGGCATATACAGTCTCTACAATTTTGTCGTAGGTATTTACTATTTCGTCTGATCTCTGGTCGGTATTTACAGTCTCATTAAATCCCTTGTCGGTGTGTACAGTCTCTTCTCTTCTTTGGTCGGTAACGGTTGTAAGGGGTGTTGGAGAGGTTGGTCTAAGATTAAAAGCACTATAAGGTTTTTCATCCGTTTTTTCATCTTCAATATTCACTTGTTTATTTTTCTGGAAAATTTCACTTAAAACAAGTCCGAATGCAGCTTTTGGATTTTGCTGGTCCATCGTCTTGACATTCAAAGGATTTTTCTTTTTTTCAGGCTTGGTTTCTTCTGTATGTTCAGTAACCTTAGGATTACGTATCATTTTAGAGAAGTCTAACGACTTTTCAAGATGCTTAGCAAGCCCTTTTACATTCACAGTTTCGGAAAGAGTTTGAAAATCAGACCTTGATTTCATTGGACCAGTTTTAAGTCGTGACAAAAAACTGCCGGCAATGGGAGGCTGATTACTATTGAGCACTGGCTCTGATCGCGTGTAATGGGCGGTGGTGATTACAGGGGGCTCAGTTTTGTACTCCCTGCTCTGGTCCCAGGTAATAGTCTCCGAACTGCTGATCTCTGCACCTATGGGAGACAATCGACCTGTGGCGTTCGGCTCTGATTTCATTGATAATTGTATGGACGGTGTTTCGGATTTGGAGGTGTATGATATTTCAACGTTTGTGTCTTTTCCTGTCGGCATCTCGTCCTCTCTAATTGTCTCATAAACTCTACTGCTTTCTGATTCCGACACACTGGTCTTGTAGCTACGAACAGTTTGTGCATTTTCATAAGCCTCGGAATAAACAGTTTGATTCTGTGCATCGTCTGAGACGCTACTGTCTCGTGGGTTGTCAATTTGATCGCTTGGCACAGCTGTAGCCTCATCGTTTAGATTTATTTCAGCTGTCTCGTAAACAGCGTCAACGACAGGCGATACGCTTACTTGTTTTATAACTTCCTCGTCAGCGATTAAGTCAACTTGGCCATCACTTGTAACTTCTTGGTCTTTGTTAACGCCGCTTCCGGTGGGATCGAATTTCATATGTAAGCTTGTGTTAGTATGGTCAAGGACTTCGACTGATGTGTTTTGTTCTTGGCTTGTTTTCAACAGAATTCCAGAATCACTACCCACCTCTTCCATTTCCCCGGCGACGGGATCCATTAGTTCGACATCTCGTTGGGATCTCACTCGTTCGCTTTTAGTTTGGACTAATGTTTCATCGCCCTGAATGTCGGAATTGTCTAATCGTCTATCCCCATTTATAGAGTTTCTGGCTTGGAGACGAGACAGTTCCAATAAGGTGAAGTCTTGACCGTTATTAGCCTGATAGGCAGCGTCAGTCTTCCTACTCGCTATCGCTGAATTGTTAGACACGGCGGCATCTGGTTGTGTAGTAATAAGGCTGGACTCAAGGTGTGTGAATTCTTGTATAAAATCGGATTCATGGTTTGTTGACTTGTAACTCTCTTCATTTTTGTGAACAACGACCTCAGCGTCGGAAGACAGATGGTCGCTCACACTTCTTTCCTCCATCGTAAAATCGTCCTCAAAACTGCTGCTCAGGTTTGCCAGTATTTGATCGAATCGCCGGTGTGTATTATCGATATCTTCTTGGGACGGCTCGTCACTTACTTTTTCAACCTGTGAATCTGTTTCATCGAGACACTCCTCTGTTCTATTCATAGCAGGTTTTGAAAGGTCGCCATTTTGAGAATATACACCACTCTCCTGCTGATATATTTCCTCACTATTAGAAAGTGAATGCATTTTTGTATTTGCGCTCTTTATATTACTGCTCTCTATATTGGTATGTGAGTGAACAGGGGAATCCGGCTTGAAGTGTAGTTCAGTAGTAGCCTCAATAGAAATGTCCTTTGAGTTGAGATTGTCGAGTCGATCGAGCCGTTGTCCCGTCCCCGAGTTAAGCGAGTCTATTTCACTCGCCGTGTCTTCGTGCATACTGCCTGTTTGAGGAGTAGATGATACCAATTCTTTTAAATCAAAATATGTGTTATATTCATCCATGTTTTTATGTTCGTCGCTTGTCCGTTTATTTACACTACGTCCTGGTTCTACTCTCCGTACTCCATGTTTGTCAGTGCTGGTGTCAGCTGAACTACCGTCTAATCTGTTAGACACTGAATTCGACAGCTCAGTATTGTAAGTGTATAATCTATTCATTTCTGCTTCCTGGCCTTCTGCTAAGTCAAGTAAAGCCTGAATTGCGTGATCCTCCTCATTCATATTCGACTCGGCGGCGGACATTCCTTCCGATTGTCGAATGGTTGAATCGGGTAGAGTCATTTCAGTCTCTGCTCGGACACAAGTGGGAAGATTAGATCGTCCTGAATACCCTAAAGTGGACGATCTGCTTAAAGAACTACTGGGTGATATACTTTCATTATCATTTGATACCGCATTTATTTTATTCTGATTAATGTCAGTTGTCCGGGTTTCGTCTCGTCTCTGTACAACGGTTTCTTGGTTCGAAAGGTTTGTGTGGTGGCTCAATACATCTCCATTCAGTACGGTGTCGTTGGATGTGGAGCACTGGTTATGTACCGTCGTCTCCGGCTTTAGTGTCGATGTGGCTAGCGAATCATCGGCGAAAGAACTTCCTGACGAAACGAAATCCGCCTGAATTGTTTTGTTTTCCGTCTCTTTAGAACTAATTGGCGAATGGTTTTCGAAAAGATCGGCAGAAATTCCTTTATGTTCATTATGTCTCACCCGTATTCTATTTTTACCGGGGGACTGAGGTGTCTGGTGACCCCGATGACCTCTATGAAAATTGGGTTTGGGCTGAAATTTCTTGTTGTTGTAATCATCGCTAGAGAATATGGTTTTCATTCCTGATGAGGACTCCACTCTCTTCAAGTTAGAAGACTGCATCATAGATACCTCGTTTATCAGCCTCTTCTTCAACTCGGAGTCCCCTTCTGAGGTCATTTTGGACTTGGTTCAGTCGTTTTGTTAATTCAATTCTCAGTCTGCAGAACAACAACAAAAAAGAAAAAGATAAAAAGCATACCAGGCATTAAACTGTTTGTTTGATTGTTTGATTGGGGTTTAACGTCTTTATCAATAGTATTTCACTTGTATGACGGACGGATTGTCCTCTTCACGCTGCACCTAGCCTTATACGGGGGAAAATCGGGAGGAAACCTCGTAACCACCCCCCCCCCCCCCCCCACCCCCGATTGCCGGTCCCACAACATGTGACTCGCTCATATACCTGATGGTCGACAGGCGGACACGATCTGGTGGGCGTTACATCGAAGCAGGTTCTGTTTAGTAAGCGCACAAGCTAGCACTAAGCCACTGTCGCAGGCCTCCAGGCATTTAAAGTATATCATAAACAAATATTTACTTTACAAAGCGATATTCATTCTATAGAAAAGCGCCGATTGATTGGAATAAATAATATAATTTTGTTTACCAGATGTGGACAACATGTACAAACTAAATAAACCAATAAACAACATAGGGCCTAGTTATTTTATAGCAATGAAGGAACGAAATTAAGTAAATGTTTTGTTTTTAAACAAACGTAAATATAGATAAACACTCGTTCATGTGTAAAGAGATATGTGATGTGAACAATAAAGTATGTGGTATGTTTCCCACCATCCATGTAGATGTTCGCATCAGTAATCACTTATACTGACGCCATTCTTATTGTGCATGTTCCAGGGACCTTGTGAATTGTTACGTAGGTGGACAATCTAAATGGATGGAGTAAGTGTGTTAATGAGGCACAGGTTAATAAACTGTGTTTATTCCGTGGACGATTTATTTAATAGGTGATATACTTAATGCCATCGACATTGAATATTTTACTTTGGCAGTTTGACCGATTTTGTTTAATACAATCGTCGACAATATCCAGTCCACACGATCTTTTATATACAAGTGTCATTTGTTCAAAAGAAAATGTTGCAGTAAAATTTGATAGAACTCGATTCAGACCTGTTAGACCTGTTGTTATTACTATTAATATGAATATAGAATGCAGTGGTGCGAGGCGGCGTATTGAAGGAAACTTGGTTTGTAAGGAGAAATACCGGGGCTTTGGTGTGAAGATCTGGGTCTGACCCGTGCATCCCACACACTCCTTACCGGAATGTGCTCACACGTCCATGTATTATCTACATTTCTATACAAATCATACCCTAGACTTCCAAGGGTGTTGCGTGTACCGGATAAATTATAAAGAGGTTGCACTTAATCAACTAAAAGCAAAACATGATCTATTGGAAGAGATACGGTTAAAGGAATAATTCTTATTTACGGTGAAAAATAGACCGACAAATCTATGCTCCGAGCATTTGATTCAAGTGAGTGCCAAGCATCTGTGAAAGGCCCTGATAAAGAATCGGCCAAATTACGGGATGTCTTAATGGTAATATACAAATTTGAAGATAACCTTGAAATTACAGGCCCGTATCTGGAGGCAAACTATTTTATTTATTTACTGACACTTATGAATAAATGAACACAATGAACTCTATGTTTTCTGTTGATATAGATTCAGTTCACAATAATTTAAATACATTTTTATGACTTTCACAAAACTTAAATAATTATAACCTTGAGTTATACGTCGCATCTTATCGCCAAGGATTTTAAACACATATTTTTTGTGAAAATCGATAGCGGGTGTCCAGCTAGACATAACTTAACTTTGAAAACATGTTAGTTGGTTGTTATAAGATATCAGAGAGTTAAGGTTAAGGTATATCTAGTAAACGCAATGAAGTGTCGATGTGTAACTAAGACCCACCTCGTATCTGTGAAGACATGTACAATACATGTTTAAATAGCTTATTAGAATGTATACGACTAATTGTACGTTGCCATGGCTAAAACACGTTCCTGGGCGCATTTAAAAGCTATACAATCCTTTGTCAAAGTTGTTACGTCACACACAAGAGCAAGATGAAATCCCTTCCAATGGCAATCAGGGGGTAGACACAGCTCTCGAGTTAATCACTGTAAACTGTCTTTGGGGCATAACGTTGACTGGCATACTAATACAAACTTTTTTTATGCATTTGTCATTAATAATGTGAAAGGAAAGCAAAAAATGACCATCACACGCGCGAGTGTTGTATCAATAATATACATAGAGTTTACACAATGAAATATCATACTTAAACCGGTGTGCTCATCGCTGTCAGGTAATGGTGACCGTTCGCTTGAAGTTTAACACTGTACAAGTGAGAGAAGGTAAGATCTGGGATATAGTATGTAGTATCAGAGATTAAACTGTATGCCAGGTAAAATAAAAATACTTCAAACGGTGCATGTTAAGCAATATTAAGTAACGGTGACTCCTTCATTACAGAGAAATGAGTTGAGCCAATCAAATAACCAAGTTGTCTGTCCATGCATTAAACAACGGGGTCATGTCGAACACATTTATCAAGGTAAGGCCAAGAAACCCTTCAAAACAGAATCCAGGTCAACTCATTAACGGAAGACAAGCGATCTATCGGTGACAGATACATCTGACATATTTACTAGACGACAGAGGTATTCTAAATTCTTCAGATGAAACATTTTATTACGGTATAGAGTTTGCTTGGACAAAACATCACATATGTATATAACCTAGTGTCATTTGCTGCGTAGCTAACTGGCTAGATTGTATGTGTTTGCAACTAGTCAATCAAGCAGGCAAATAACCAATCACGACAACACTAAATCAGAAAATCAGAAAATCAGTCAATCAATCAATCCATCAAACAGTCAGCCAATCAGTTTCTTTGTAAGTTGTGAAGACGGGTTTAAGTATTGATGAAATTGCATTATCATCTTTGTAAAACTCCTAGGCCTACATTGATGTTTTGTTTAAAAAGCGTAACCAGCCGAATGATGATAAAATATATTCCTATCAGCTGTATTGAATGCTGTTTATTTGCTAGTGAAACATATCTGTTCAGGACTGAGTTTATATGTGTTTGAGATGAGGGGTAATGGAGTAGGACCAAGGCAGGAGACGAAAGAAATTGGAGAAATAAACTAAAACATGTACAGGTGCTTATCTGCAAAAAGGGCAGCTATGCTTATACCATATACACGCTGTGTAAATAATACAAACGGTCCATACGTTATAGCTATTACACGAGTAAATCTACTGCAACTCCCTATATAATTCATACGTTTTAAGAGCTTTTCACCATTTATTAAGGTGAGCTGGGAATTGTACACACAACCGAGAATCTCAGGTATATTTCATTAATAAAGGTGCCACATCGGTGATGTTTTACTGTTGTTTAGCACAAAGCGTGTTAAACACGACAGTTGTAAAGCTTATAAAGTGAGAAAAACAGTGGGCTAAACTGCCTGGAGTTTTATCCCATCCTAACAAGAGAAAACAAAGGGAGAATTATTAACTATGATTCAAATTCAGGTCAGACTATTTCATGGCTCGGTGATTTTCTCCATGGTCGAGCGAACCCAGTGTTTGAGTAAGCCGTGAGGTGGGGTTTAAGCTTCGCCACAACCGGTGAATCAAATCATCTGTGGCCAACACTAACTGACAGTACAGATATAACATGAACGACTCATCCTCTCACTCAATATACCAACCCACACTAACTGACAGTACAGCGACTCATCCTCTCACTGAA
>JAVFBW010151493.1:0-21813 GCA_034783835.1 Mopalia ciliata
TAACTAAGAAAGTGTTATTCCAAAATAACGAAAATACTGTTAAACTTCACTTTCTAAAAGACACAAAAAATTATTCAGATGAAAGTATTATCTAAATATGATGAAAATAATAAGCTACATTGTATTAATAGATAAGAAAATCCTGTGTTAATCACATTCATATAGGCCAATATATACCAATCAAACAATCATTGCACTCCGAACACTTCGATATACACATTAATGTAAACGTTTTACTTGGATAGAGAATGTCCTGTTTGTAGTAAACTTAATTACAACTCAGCTCATAAAAGATGTACTGAAAGCAAAACTGTGATTCCAGCTTCTATCCACCGTGTCAGGATCGGTATTCACAAAGGTTTCTTCCGTCAAAATCTCCACCGATAACAGATACGGACGAGATAATAAAGATGAGGAAAAGTCAACACAACTCTGGTAAAACACACATAGATTAGCACCAAAAACCTGCCTAAAACATCCCCCCCCCTGTAAGATAAATAAGTGATAAATTACCCAAGAATCTAAGTAACTGCTAACTTGAACTCTAGTATAAGGTCACCCGGCTGAGAGAACCAATTACACCATACCTTCTTTGATGTACTGTGTGTAACTGTTGGGACATCTGGGATATACGTTTCTACGTCATTCACCTCTTTCATAAATTTTGTGCGACTTTGAGTTTCACTTGGCACTATGCACTTTAAACACTTGATAGAACACCTTGCTCTATACTGGTATTCTATTAAAATCTGCTTGAATCATACAGTTCAGTAGTCTGAAGAAAAACGTCTCCCAGATCACTCCGCCTTTCTACGCTAAATTTATACTTAATGTAGAGAATTCTCAGTAGTTATGTTTACGCGAATTGATTTCAGTTACCATACTTTACAGTGGCTAAGTTTAAACCATGCAAATAGTTGGGCCTACTAAAAAGCACATAAATAACAGAGAATGTTCAATTACGGAAATGAATTTTCTTTTTGAAGCCTTTAAGTAACTAACTCTGTTTTACTGTTTTCATGTTGTTGTGAACGATGGCTATCAGTCACCACCATTACGGTATGGAATGTGGAGTTCCTCAAGGTTCCATCTTAAGACCAATACTTTTCCTCCTGTATATCAATGATATCTCTAATTGTGTAAACTTTTACTTTTTGCAGACGATACAAGTCACTGTAAGTCAGCTGAAACGATGGCTGATATCGTCTGAAAAAAGTAAAAGTTTACACAATTAGAGATATCATTGATATATAGGAGCTATATGTGCATGCTATTGACCGAATATCAACATGGTTGTCAGCTAATCGTCTCTCTTTAAACATAACCAAAACACAAACAAATGTATATTAACCCCTTTAACATACGTGACATTCGTGTCTATCTTAATAATCAGGAAATTTTACCTACTTCAAGTTTTAAATTTCTTGGCATTATACTTATTGACAAGCTTTCTTCGCAAACTCATATCAGCCATGTCTGTAAAAAAAAGTTGCTCAAAATTTGGGCCTTTTAAGACATATATAGAAAGCAGTCAACACTACTCATATTATACCACTCACTAATACTTCCTTATTTATCCTATGGAAATGCTCTATGGGGAATAACCCATCAAACTCATCTCAAACCTCTTTATCTTCTTCAGAAACGAGCTCTCCACATAATTTCATCGTCACATCGTTTACAAAATTCAGAATGATTATTCCAATCCATGACACTTCTAACATTATTTCAGCTTAATAAATTCCATTGTCTGCAATTCGCTCATAAATTTATGTATCACCCACATCTCCTCCCAATGAACATTCGTGAATTATTTGACAAACAATCCACAATACATGCTTTATCCTACCAGAACACAAACGTTAAACCTATATAGACCATTTTACCGATCAAATTTGTCCTTAAATGCACTTAACATTGCAACTCCTAGGGAACGGAACAAGCTTCCAAATGAACTTAAAAGTGTTTTATCCATATCTCGTTTCAAATTTTTGTTAAAAGATCATCTGTTAGCTACCCCGTAATCACGTTTGAGTGTGCCACTTTTGATTCAATACACCACTTTTATGGTTAATTAAATTTGAGCAATTATCGGAATTTCATAATGTACATTTTAATCGTCTATTGAACCTGTGCACGTTTCAATGGCTTGTGATTAATTGCCAACCACATTATACCGTTGGGATAGAACAAGTCCAATTTGGATTTTATTCCCGCCACTTTATCTGTATTTATTTATATAAATGATTTCTAATACTTTTTGTTGTTAAATAAATAAAATAAAAAAATAAAAAAGCATGCTCTCCTTCCTTCCCAATTGACTTGCCCTCACACAAAACTGAGCGAACATAACATTGCCATATAAGTAATTGAGGGTATGTAAGCGACTTTTGGCTTTAGGCCCATTAACGCAAATAAACAGACATAAGAACTGAATCACACAAATGGTGTCTACTAATCGGCTTTGAGATTTTTCCATTGGATTTTTCCAAAACAGATTCGTGTCATGAATACAAATACAGCATTCTATTAATACTGGTGAGGTTTTTAGTAGAGTCTAGTAATTGATTTCAACCCAGATTGTAATACATTTTTCTCAGACGTCTGCAATGGTTTTCCGATTTATCGATTCTACACGTAATATAGAGACTATTAAGAAACGCCCGTTATTGTTGTAAAGACTTAATGGGACCCTGCAACAACAGCTGTTCAGACTAGAGACATTCCGACAAGGACAAAACACATTTGATGTCATCCTTACAACGCTGTTGTCTTTCTCTGCTTCAAGAGTATTTGACGCCCGTGAAAAACACCCTTTAAAAGAAAGAATGTGGACATTTCAGATAAAAAATATGTTGCTACATTTCTCCCCTGGATAACACAGGAGCAACATAAATAATTTCGTGTGATCAGTCTCGTCAACGGGAATTTCCGTCTTGTGAAAAATACACAACTTCATTTTGAAAGTGTGCCAATATAGGTCATCATGCGATTCGCTAAAACACTGTTACCAAGCTGCAACAATGTATAAAATAATAAACGAAAAAGAATGCACCAATCATACAATCGAGTATCCAAATCCAATCTAAACATCCCTCCAGCTGCCCCACAAAAAAATAAAAAAAAAACAAAACATAGAGTGCTTTTAAGATTTGATATTAATGAAATTCTATGTAAAATGTCTACCAGTTTACATCATTGGTGTTTCATTAAATTAAATCAATTATTATTGAAACAATTCCTGAACAAATCGATTAATGGAATATAAGGGTAGGGGTTATTTCAGACGGTTATCTCATCAGTAAATGCATACAGCGAAATTTATTTTTTAGTAGAAACAACTTATATTTCATACAGAGCTGCATTTGCACAATCTCAGTGAGTTGAAGTAGTTGAAAACACGCGGCTATAACATCAATCTTTCATAGTCCTCCCTATACCCGCCACACAACACACACAAGACCAGGTAAAATGAGTCATTCGATGTGGCCCCGCCGGGTGTGATTCAAGGTCATATAAGTATATATACAAGTCGTCATATTGGCATACTGGCATACACTTGAGAATCCCAACGAGACAAAGACACTTTTTGATACTGAAACTCTTATTGAATTTTTTGATCAGCACAAAATGAAATTGCACTGTTGAAGGCACCAGTAGTTGAAAATGACACAGATTCGTAGCTCTAAATAATTATACTCGATTCCTTGTCTATGGTCTGAACTTCAAATCCGATAGTTAAGTTGGGGACTTTATGTAAGATGTTCCTAACCACACGCCATGATGTATTGTAATGCTTTAGATCCAACTGAAGGCATGACAGAGGCATTTTACACAGGTTGTGAGCTAATATCCAGTGACAACAGTACTGTCTCTACTTCGGTCGTGTTCTCTTTCTTTGTCTAGCCAGGTATCTACAACTTCGGTTTGCCTCCTGGGCGATGCAAATTATGATCACAGGACGGAAGACTTGGATACTATAGCTCTAGTTCCCTCAAAGATTTCATGTACTGTCACAAGGGAAAAACCCTGTATATTACCATTGGCTATTGGTTATTAACGCCTGACTCAATGATTTTCCATTTATGCGAGGATTTTTTCCTCCAGAAGCTATATGTATAGACACCCTATTGCATACATGTGAAATGCTGGCATTTTCGAAAAAAAAAAATGCTCGTTCAATGCCAAGTATTTGGCGAGTATGAGTGTACATAAAACCAATGTGAGAACTTATGGCAACAATATACTCCCGTGGGATTGTTTAAGCTCGCAGTCAGCCGATTCAAGGTATAAAAGCTTATCAGCGGTTACTTACATGCAATAAGTTAATGTTTTGTCGCGTTAAACTTTTAGATGGATCGTGGCCTTGAGATTAAAAATGTTTCGTTGTTTGGAAAACCTTAGCAGAGAACCATATACATACACAAAACCAACGAGTCTATGTTTCAAGTGATGTGCAGTTGAGTGATTGATTATCCTCGGAGCTTTACATCCTATTGATAACTGATTTATAATAATACGAGTGTTTTAACGTACGACAAGCGCTAGTGGCCTTATGACAAGATACGAAAATTGCATCTAACCAAGGACAGTTTAGTCAGTATTGTGTATACAGTTGCTTTCTTTGTTTAATTTGGGTTTAATGGACAGTTTAGTCAGCATTGTGTATACAGTTGCTTTCTTTGTTTAATTTGGGTTTAATGGACAGTTTATATAGTCAGCATTGTGTATTCAGTTGCTTTCTTTGTTTAATTTGGGTTTAATGGACAGTTTAGTCAGTATTGTGTATAGAGTTGGGTTGGTTTTTGTTTAATGTCGTACTTGATGTGATTTCACTAATATGATGGCGTGGTCGCCCTATCAGTGAAGAAAACCAAAACCAACATGCCACTGGCAACAAGCACTGAAGAAAAGACACGACAACTACGGAACCCTAAGTCGGCTTAATTTTGCACCACGGCAACATTGAGCTCCCTTCCATTCGCCCCCTAAGCATGAATAAATAACAGGTAATCGAAAGAGAAGAAAAAGAAACTCTCTTGCGCATTAAAATCGAACGACCACACCCTGATGTCATAGGTCGAACCGCCAGTAATGTGTCTGTGTACGAAACATGTAATTCTCTATATAGAAGGTGATACAAACACCAGAGCCCATTCTACCAACCCTGGATCTTCCTAACGATTCTACACAGTCCTCTTTCATTGCAACACCAGGATGTCTATTTCAACCGAAATTATTAATCAGATGAATATTCCACCGATTTGATCATGTTTGCATCTATTCACGCTAATACAAATCTTATCAAAATAAGTCCAAGTAGAAAGTGCATGTGTAATTAGACATTATTCCCATCTCCCATCATGGGCATAAAGACGTTAATTTTTCGGCTTAATTTTGCACCACGGCAACATTGAGCTCCGTCCCAAGCGCCCCCTATGGATGAATAAGTAACAGTTAATCGAAAGAGAAGAAAAAGAAACTCTCTTGCATTAAAATCGAACGACCACACCCTGATGTCATAGGTCGAACCGCCGGTAATGTGTTTTTGTACTATACATGTAATTCTCTATATGGGAGGTGATACAAACCCCAGAGCCCATTCTACCAACCCTGGATCTTCATAACGATTCTACACAGTCCTCTTTCATTGCAACACCAGGATGTCTATTTCAACTGAAATTATTAATCAGATGAATATTCCACTGATTTGATCATGTTTCATGTCCAAGTAGAAAGTGCATGTGTAATTAGACATTATTCCCATCTCTATCTAGGATGTTTTGTGAAGAACTAAAAGCTTGTTGATTCTTTTCACAATATAGAATGTAAATAAGTAATGGACAGACACACGCCATTTATGGAAAAACTACGGAAGTCCCTAAGGCAACATAGCTTTTTCACCGAAGGTTTCTCAACCTTACTTTGGTAGTCTACATGCACGATAAAGATTCTTCTTTTTTCATGGGCATAAAAACGTTAATTTTTCGAACAAACCAAAGGAGGTAATTATCGACAAAGTTATTAACACAGCAACAAAACAACTAAGCCAACATATAAGCAGCAACAACAATCAAGTAAATGTGTAAATAAAAATTATTCTATTGCATTTGTTAAAATACGGAAGCCCAAAATGACATGCTGAGGTCGTTTTCATTTTATTTTTTGATAAGCAGGTATTATACAAGAACTGCGAACCAATGCAGGGGTTAATTAGCTCAGAGAAAAACCCTGCCTACGCCTGATTGAAACACGAATAACACCATGTCAAGCTGTACATCCTTATATACGAGAATGTCCTCATCAAAATTATAGCCCACATTAAAAGTTATTTGCACATCGGTTCTGAGAAATGTGATAGTACAGTGGAACTGCTACGCGGTTTATTTTTCTAATACATAAAATAAATTCAATAAATGTTCAAAACCGTTTAAAGATCATTGTTTGCCTGTTAATTTAGGAACATACTGATTTGTTCTATGGATTACCAAGAATATTTGTTCTTAATATTTTCTCGTTTTTTAATTCATTTGTTTTCTCCGACAGTAAACTGAAATCTATTGATATTACGTAATACAATTTATATTTTTGGAACACACATTGTAACGTTTAAAGTTGTGATACCTAATCCAGCAAAACAATGACTGGTGATTCTATTGTTTAATGTCTGTACAATAGATCACAAAATGTTTTATTTAACGCAATAATGAATGTTAATAACACAATAAACATGTCAAAGTACCCAAATAAATGACTTCAAATATTCCACTACATGACATAACTGATATTATAGGACAATGTTAACTGGTTTATTACGCAAAAGCTGATAGATATCGTTCCAAAATGACACTGTTTTAGTATACATATAGTATGTTTGCCAGTGTATGCACCCACACCTACAAAACAAAACATCTGTGGTCGCTTCTGCATTTGCGTAAAATAAACCTCGTTAAAACCACCCTACAATTTCCACTGAGTGCCTGAAACTTCTCCTTTAAGCAATGCACCGAGTAGTGGGTGTTCAAAGAACAAGATTATTTTCGAATTGTGCAATAATAATGTAAACGGCGTTGAATGCGTTAATGTAATATACCTATAATTTAAGCATACACATTGGAAGTATCCCCACAAAACATTAATTGATTTCTCCTAAAATGTATTTCATTTGTCTTCTTTTATTTTCATCTCAATGTTCACATTTTTTGTTTGAGGGAAAACAATCCCTCCCGGAGGGTTTTTCTCACAAAAAATACTCTTTTATGGTTTGTACAAAGAAATAAAAGCTACATTTTTTTAATCTGTAAACAAGAGACTAGCAATATTACAATAGAGCTACATTATCACCCCCGTGAGGGAGCGGGTGGGCCATGGCCCTGCAGAATACTCCCTCGGCTTCATCGGTCAATCGTAAGAGGCGAGAAAAGAGGTTGCTTTCTTTTGCCCTAGTGTTCGCAGAGCTGAAGGGCAACGGGAAGCTGATTTGTTTGTGATGTTCTGTATTTGTGTCCGTCGTCATATAAGTGAAATACCCTTGAGTACGATGTTAAACACCAATCAAACAAACAAACGAACATTATCACCCCTAGCGTGTCAGGGCTCTGTGGATAAAATCTGTCAAGACGACAAGCCGACTTAAGTCGGTTATCAAAGAAGTGGTAATAGCCGAGGGAAATATAGTGGGTGAAGATGGGGAAATATTAATGGTAGGGATTAACTGAGTTCATTATACAACCCGGTCGTGACAAGAATCCACAATCAGGAATTCCACACTAAAAGCACCACAAAGTGAACCAGTATCCTCTATCTTTGCCATTTCCTAGCATAATTATGATTTAAGCTTCCTCCAATCATCACTCAAAGCGTAGTCCATGTTCCAGGCATGGACTACGCCGACCAATTTAATTAACATTATAGCACATCATGACATTGTATCACACAGGGGAGAGATTTAGCTAGTTCCGTATAGTGTAACGATATGACAGTAATACAACAGCTATGTAGATACAATCAAGTACAATAAAAATATGTGTACTTGAAATTTACCCTGGCATTTCTTGCTATGGACTGGGTGAGATTTCTTGAAGAAAATTCTGACACGAATCCTTTATAAAAGTTTTTTTATTGAGTCTATGCAGTATTTATTTCCTATTAAATATTTTATGTAGTAAGAGATAATTACTTAAATATCTAGTCAGAAGAGTAAGCGATTTATTTATATTTTCTGATTTTCAATTAAGTAAAGAACTACTTCGTGAAATCGGTCTCAGTGTCTTAATTACACAGCGATAAGGGAGACTGAAGGTACTTGCTACATTTTTTTTCACTTCAAAACGTCGTATCCTGTCGAAAAGCTGCTATATATACAATCGTACAAAAATATGTCTCTATTTGAACCATTTAAGGTTATCTATGGAACCCTCACAGCTACCCTAAAGTGTTTCTCTTTCTTGTTATATCAACGAACCGTTTGAGTCAAACTGTTTCCATATATATGGTTTCATCGTTTCTAAAGAGCCGTTTTTGTCGTTATGGTTCCATAGAGATAATTCCACGTTTTCCTTAAGAACCATCATTGGACCATTATTTCAAAGACGGTAGAATGTCACGATTACAATGAGATGACATAACATAATTTCATTAATTAGCAGCAATGTATATGTAAATTTTCTCCGCTGACAAAAGGAAGTGGTTTTTCTCGACGACAGACGGAACAGGGTCACTTTGAACCAAATCAATAGCGCCATTTTGGGTGTTTCTGACATAAGTTGTATTTCAGTTAACGCCGATTAACTGGATGTATAAAAACATTTTTGTCGATCGAGTATATGGTCCAGTTTGTATGAGTATTTACGAAAAAGTTAGTTGAGGACTTTAATATGGATGCTAAAAATGAAGTTCTGTCCTTTCAAAGCCTCGAGAAACTGAATGTTTTTTTTATCAGATACCATATAAAGAAAAGATTGTATACAGCCAGTTATTAGTGAGCGTATAGATCACTTGTAAGGTTTGCAATGTTTAATACACCGTCGTATTTGAGTAACATGTGAAAGGTGAAGCTTCTTCAATCATAATCCTTGAATGACCCAAGTATCTCAACCCAACACCACCAAACAAATTAGAACTCACACATTGTTGTGTATTCAATATTATATGTTTTGGGGGTATTTTTGTGTGGAAATGTCGGACTTAGCTACAAAGTCTGCCCATGGCCGGTTTTGATAGTCAAGTTAATTACGCTGGTTAAACCGGATGCTCGTTCCAGTAGCCAATCAGAGAGCATAAAATGTTATGACCGCAGACAAGGGGGATTAAGAGGGTGATAATACGGATTTCTGCCTTCCACACTGTGCTTCGGATGAGCGTGCTCAGTTATATCTGATCTCTCAATCCACGCTTTGTTGGTCAATGGCCAAAGGAGAAACTACAAGATGGAAATCGTGCGTGACTAGGATAAGCCAATAACGTATTATTTGAGGATGCACTCACAATTTGGTTTCAGACAGACACGGGTTGAATTCAAATAATCTGTCTGGTAGAGACGGGTGAGAAGAGTTTCGATCTGCCTTTAATATGTTTGCTTTGAAAGACAATGAGGACAAATCAACTGAAAATAAATTACTTTACAACTCCTTATTTCGCTACAAAATAACTGATACATATATCTTTTGACAAGAATACACCGAAACATGATGATGAACATCGATGCAACACTGCTGTTGAACTACTAATATTAGTATTAAATGTGCCATCTCTGTTCATATACAGGGGGATAGAAATATTAAATTAACGGCTATAAAAATAAAGTTATTCTAATAACTATAAGGGATACCAATTAAAAACTAGACTGTATCCAAATCTTGTTATATAATGCACTCATGGATAACATTCACTACCAAACCTAATTCTAATCTTAACCCGGGGAATGTTTCCCCGAATTGTAAAAAAAAATATATTTATGCTCCCGGGGTCATAGTCGTGTTATTTGCAGTTGTTGTCTACATATAATGCTTTTTATAAAGGTGATAAACATCTATGTTTCCTTATAATTAAATATTTTGCATCACTTGGTAAGGTGCATTTGTAATTATATAATGAATAGGAAAACTAACTGAGATTAATGTACAGTGTTTGTAACATCCCTTGAGTGGGTTAGTGACTAGACAGTCGGGGTCTACTCGAGTGTAAGCTTACTACGAACAAATACAGAGACTTAGAGTGAAAGCCAATATGTCTCAGTCAGTCTTTAAGTGTTTAAGGGGAAATCTAGCACCCTTGCTGAAGATAGTTGTGAGTGGTATCTCAGTGAGCAATGAGAACGATCCGTCGATTTAGAGAGGCGCCGGAGTTGATTCTCTGATTTGAGTTACACATGCTAGAGAACAATCAGTCGCTAGCGGTGTTCTTAACCCTGGCCGTAAACACTTTATACCAAATTAATGATTCCTTGTGATTAGCCTTGTGCATCTATGGCGATCAATATTCTTCTGATGTATTTAAATCAGCGCATAAGACGAGCAAGATCCGCACAATGTGACAGAGAAAGGAGGGGAAACGAGTCGCCCATTCCCACCTTTTGTTGATTTAGATGCACTTTATCTTGCACATTCATACAGCATTTTTTTGATGACGCCATTAATACAAATGGTTACCTTCATAAAATATATACGACATATACTAAACAATCACTGAAGAATTTGTTGTCATTAAATTGCTTAACTATTGGCTTTCGTATTTATAATGTCTACATTAGATTGTCTTAATATACCAGACAATAGTAGTATTTTAAAAGAATTACAATCATACTCGTTATTTGACCAAAATTTATTGTATACATAATCAGGTACAAGTGTTAAAAACAAACAACACTGATTTACCAAAATCGAAATGCAAGAAAAACCGATAAAATAAATCAAGGCGGGCATGAGAGATACCTGGCATGAAAGCATAAACTGTTGACAGTTCGGACTTGACTTTAGTGGTCAGATTTCTCGTCGTATCGGTTTATATGTTAAAGATAAACACAGTAACATGTTAATCTGGCAGATAGAAATATACCATAAAGCATACAGATTCCAACAATCAAATTCCTTTCCCGCATCACACAAGAATCACTAGAAAAGCTATTGTGAAATAAATCGAAGTTGTGGAAATTGTGCGGAGACCACATAAAGAGAGTTTGCTGTGTGACGTGTAGCGACAGCCATTTAAGACGGATCTGTTAACGGCGTGCTTTAAACCCCTTCGATTCTCAGCCCCTTTGGAAATGGAGCCCTCTCGATCGGAACTATAGTGTGTTTTAGTATAACGTATAGAGTTCACCTATCTGATCAAGATAACATTGACGGATAGTTTTATCCTTCCGTGTCAATAAAATACACTGTCTGGGGCTGTCAGTACAGTTTACTGATGATGAATCCTAATCTGTATACTTGTCAAATAAAACCATTCAAGTCCTAATTTCATTTCAATGATGCAAGTGTATGGATTGATTCATTTAAGCGGAAAGCTATACTTATTGATATGCTCGTAATATCACGGCGGTGTATACTCAAACCAGTAATATGACGGTGGTCTATACTCAAACCAGTAATATCACGGCGGTGTATACTCAAACCAGTAATATAACGGTGGTCTATACTCAAACCAGTAATATCACGGTGGTGTATACTCAAACAGTAGTATCACGGTGGTGTATACTCAAACCAGTAATATCACGGTGGTGTATACTCAAACCAGTAATATCACGGTGGTGTATACTCAAACCAGTAATATCACGGTGCTGTATACTCAAACAGTAGTATCACGGTGGTATATACTCAAACTAGTAATATCACGGTGGTATATACTCAAACCAGTAATATCACGGTGGTGTATACTTAAACCAGTAATATTACGTTGCTGTATACTTCAACCAGTAATATCACCGTGGTATATACTCAAACCAGTAATATGACGGTGGTTATAATGAAACCAGTAATATCACGGTGTTGTATACTCCAATCACTAATATCACGGTGTTGTAACTCCAACCAGTAATACCACGGTGGCGTTGCTCCAGCCAGTAATATCAGGGTGGTGTATACCCAAAACAGTAATATCACGGTGATGTAGCTCCAATCAGTAATATCACGGTGGCGTTGCTCCAACCAGTAATATCACGGTGGTGTATACTCCAACCAGTAATACCACGGTGGCGTTGCTCCAACCAGTAATGTCAGGGTGGTGTATACTCCAACCAGTAATACCACGTTGGCGTTGCTCCAACCAGTAATGTCAGGGTGGTGTATTATACTCCAACCAGTAATATCACGGTGGTGTATTATACTCCAACCAGTAATATCACGGTGGTGTTTACTCAAACCAGTAATATCACGGTGGTGTATTATACTCCAACAATAACAAGTCAAGTGTTCTGCTAGGTTGAGAAATTAATATTCCATCTTTGCGTCGATTGAATGGCCCCATACTACCATTCCCGGTTTTAGACAATCAAGGAAACTCCTGTTTCGTCCAGGACAATTTTCACAGTAAACAACAAACAAATAACAACGTGTCAGAGACATGCGACCGCTAGCAGACACTGGTTCTGACAAACATGGTAACCTTACGGAGGTTCAGACTGGCACCGTGATATAAAAACAGGTCCCAAGAGATCACTGATTGAGGGGGTGGTTTCCCGGCTGATGTGTGTTGATTGTGGGAATGAATAGCTCTCTTTGTCTCAGGGAATCTGTCAGAAACACAGGGGGAAAACAAAGCTATTTTATCTAACGCATTTGTATGTGTAACTACCAGTGTAGTAGACATAGCTGACTTAGACATCCCTTCAACTTAACAAAGTCTTGTTTGTTTATCTGATTGGGTTTTACACCGTGTTTATGGTTATTTCACTCAGCTGACAGCGGACTAGCCCAAAGCGTGAAAGGCACCACGTATAGACACCAGAGGCAACAAACAAAACCATATAAGACGATCACAGGACGTAACACATCAATTTGGCTTGCTGCTGCCCTTTAGCTTCAATAGCACCATGACAAGAGGAGAATCCCACCCAACCTCCTCAACAATAGCTTGTCGTGGCTGGCATATTTACGTATTCTATTGATTTGACCGATGTATATGTCTTCCAAAATGCTGTTCACTTAGGCCAAAACTTTCCATTGCCTAAAGCCAAGACAAAACCTCTTAATCGTCCCCAGCCCTCGATGTCGACAGTTTCATCTGCATTTGGCACCAGTTGTCTAAAGACGGGCTGGAACCCGTGAGAACTGAATTTTCGGGGGTTCAGGGCACATTTCTTAACTATAAAAGCGTCCGACGGATATGCATCGAATTTCCATAAAACACGGTGTACATTTAAGCTTATGCTAAATGTAAATAGCATGTACTCGCATAGAAAAATACAAACAAACAGTGAACGATATTACGGTTAAGTGAGAGAGAAAAATGAATATAGCCTTTAAAGACATGACGGTATAAACTTTTCCCAATTTGCACCTAAACCTTTTACGTAAATGTAACCGAAAACGTGAAACATAAACGACTTCATATCTTACATGACTGAGGCTGGTGTTTACCGGGATGTAAGACTGTGGTGGTAATTAACTCCCGAATCGTTTATGATCCACCGCACGGTAATTGCACATCAAGGACCTGTTATTATACACAGTACACTATAACTTCCGTGCGGACCCTTACATTACTGTAAGTTGATGGTAAGTATAAACTGACAAGTAGAGAATGTATGTTCTTGCCGGGCATGCTGTTATACTTATAGAGCAAACGTTTGCCACAAAATTCATAACAGACAGACGTACTCCAGAGAACCTATTCAGAATAGCTGTCAATGATTTGAAGAAAATGGAAACATTAAGTTTTGTTTGTTAAATGGAATTAAACGTGTATTCTAGGGGAATTCACGTATATAGCGACCAATTGTCCACTTAATATTATGCATTACTTAAATAAAGGGTACATCCAGGAGATAACCTAATAGAAAACACCCCCGCGATTGCCGGAGCCACATCGTCTGACACTCATGAACGTACAGGGGAGAGCCGATGATTGTTAAAATTTGATTTGGGTTTAAATAGCTTTGGTAATTTATTCATATGGACAATTTGCACTTTTCGGTGTTAAGTGGGAAAATAGAAGAACCCTTACTGGGGAAAATGAATTCCGCGATTTCTTCAACCACGATATCTACCTTGCCCAGCCGTCCTTTGTATCGTCTCGTGAAGCCTTTGTAACAATCACGGGCGTTTCTTTGCACTCTCTAAATTATGTGTTTAATCGATAAATTGAAAGGCCCATTACAGACGTGAAGAAAAACAGTGCGGCGAGTGTAGTTTGTTGGGGTGTTGATGCTATGAAGGTTTGGCTCTGAACGTCCTTGTTATTTCAATCAATGACGGATCTATATGTATACACCTGACGAATATGTACCTTCTTGTATGTGTAGATACAATCGATATACAACGGGTTGTAGACCATTGTAAGGATCCGAGATGGGCAAAATCTCAAAACATCTGTTGAGCAGGCATATTGAATTATGTGATTGTTAAGCGTACTTGACTTCACATCAACTGAATTAGCCAGAACCGCTGCTTTCTGCATGCTTTTGTCATCGCATTCTTGACTCATCGATTACATGTTCTACTCACGCCTTTAAACGTGGGCCTCAAATTTGACATATTAACAACTATGATAAATATTCATGTATAAAACAAAGCAAAAATCACTTAAAAAAATTGTGACATATAAGGCGAGTTTCTTGCATCTTCTCCAGCCAAGAGATTTATTCCAGTTACTCTGTAGTACAACCCTTGCCGTACATAAGCAGAATTACAGCTAGGCCCCCGCTCCCCAGCCCAACCACCATGACCCCGCCCTTTTTTGACGGATATAGACTGACCAAGTTTAGAGTTAAAGCTCTGATAAAATTTGTTAAATGTAATACTCAAGTTTTGGCAATTTGCTTAACCTTGTTAAACACTATTGGTGTATGTACGGATATTTGATGTCTGTATGGCTTGGTGCATATGCAATACTTTTATGGATTTGGTTGAATATCCACAAAATGTCTTTTTTAGACAATACTTCACCAACTTTTATTGTTGACAACCGTCGTCATGTTTACTAGCGGCGTCTTATCATAACACAACATCTGATTTTTCAGGTAGGATTTTCCACGCAACCATCACGTTACATTTATCACACTGTATATATATATAGCGTTGATGCAATTGAATCAAGGCTTGTTCACTATGTATGAAACAAATAAAAATGAAAAACGGACCAATGAACAATGGGCATTCTAAGTTACATGGGTAGCATTTGGGAAGAGAGCGGTACAACTTGAGTGTCTATAGAATTCGGGTAAAAGCCAGCCGAAGGTTGTACGGCTTACAAACGGCCATCTATCACCGATAACTAACACATGTCACATCAAAGACGACCACGAGTAATTGGTTGTCTTGGCGTATTGACCTTAGAAACCGATGTCAAGTTGTCGTCCACTTATAGAATGCCTGATAAATGGACTCCTGTTATTCTCTTTGCAGACGCAAGGCGTGTCTTTAGCTAGTTCGTGGACTAAAAAATATAATTACTCACAAATGTTTTCTTTTTTATTCCACGAAGAATTACTTCCGTTACCTCGCTCGTACGACGTCAATCAACATGGAGTATTTTCTGCATTTATCAACAACTCTCTGGTGTGCATGGAACATGGCTGTCAGCTGAACACAATGCCCAGCCAGATTTTGCACACACGAGCCCAGCTGTGAAAAGTTGTCTGATACTGTACACGCGATAAAAAGCTCGGAGATATTTCCTTTTATATAATACAACACCTAGAATGAACTGAAAGAAATTATGAACGTTTTCACTTTTATATAATATAACAACTGGATTAACCTGATATAAATAAGGAATATTTTACCTTTTACATATTATACCACAAGTATTGACATGATATAAACACGGAATATTTTACCTTTTACATAATATGACAACTGGAATAACCTGCATTAAGACAACTTTATTATTCTGATATAAATTACGAACCTTTTCACTTTAACATATTATAAGAATGGATTAACCTGATATTAATAAGAATCATTTTTACCTGGATTTACCTGGTATAAATAATAAATCAAATTTCTTATATGGTGATCATTTTATTATTAACATCAATAATTGAATTAAATATAATCGCTTAAAATGTAGCATAAAACGTCAAACACATTGTCAGATAATATCAATCTCTGTATCAAATTGTCCCTGCGATTCACGATTCTTACAAATCCGGGTAAATTGCTAAAGATACAGCCTCGATTACAATAAGGCGGGGAATGTATGTATTCTCTCAACAATGCAAGACGATATGCCCAAACAACGCCTTTCTAAGGGTTTTATGCTTTTTATCTATAGTTATATTGCTTCCTTGTGAGATTAATTATCACATAATATAACTGTCTATTCATTTCTTAATTACTTTCTACCGTAGTTCTAACTTCCTAAACCATTATATTAGGTACCAGGAAATAATAATTTAGGTCTCCGATAGAGAGATACTTTATTCATCTTTGGATGTTCGTCTTCTCTATTAAGATTTTAGTTAACATCTCTCCTGAAGGTCCTCTAGCAGCTATAGGCCAGCATTTGCATAAGGTCCCACGCACTATTTTAGATGTTGATAGCGTGTTACAATTGGTTAGACAGCAGCAAGTTTTCCATTTGGCTAGGCATTCATCCCCCGAACCCATACTCCTACTCACCGGAATGGACAGTCAGACAATAGCCATTTGACCACTCAAGCAGTCAAGTTTATGCAGACGAGAGATCACTTCGCTATGTGATCTTCCATCTCAATGTGTCCCGCGGCCATGGCTTAGTGGTTTGAGAGTGCGCTTTCTCAGTCTACTTCGATGTACCGTTCACAGAATACAGTCCATCTGTCGACTCCCAGCTATATGAGTGAGTCACACGTTGTGGCTCCGTCAATCGCAGGGTTGTTTTTACGAGGTTTCCTCTTGGTTTTCCACCTTAATAAGGCGAGGAACAGTAACCGAGAAATCTGGCAAAACAAACCCATGCGATTGCAGAAGCCATATTTTATGACTATTACATTTACCGTACCAACAGACGGACTCGAACCCGTCTGCGAACAATACAACAGTACAATTATGTCAATACGCCAAACTCTAAACCGCTTCTGCGGGACTCACTCCCTTTAAACTTTAGCCTAGATTTTTTTAATAATAGTGTGAAATCTCTTCTGTATAAGAGGAGCCTTACAAATATACGTACAAATATAACATTGACCAATAATTGACCGTGACGTTAATTGCTTAACTTGCGGTAATAAAGATCAAATGATTGCATTTGACTCCATATCTTATATAAGAATTCATAACGTTTGTAGACAAAGAGCCTAATATATTCTTGTAGATATTTCCGATATGCGATGCTCCAGAGAGTGCCTCTGAATTTCCCAGGTGAGGAATCTAAATATGGAATTACATATGGTTGTATATTGAGTCAATATGGCTGTGGACATAACGAATGCAGGCGTACACATGGAGATGAAGGCCTTTTTAACCAAAGACAGGCCATTTCATCAGACACCATCTCGAGATTAAGAGAGCAGACGACATCTGTTCCTATATTTGTTCACGAAAATTGGAACAAGCAGACGGCATCCATGTGAGCTTCAGACTGTTCATTGATAGGCTACGACGACTTTGAGTCAAAAGTTATTTACCCAATCAATGACCCGGGTAAAATCAATGTAATTACGATAGAGCTTGGGGTGACTCCCTAACACCTTGTGGTGAGTGGCAATAGAGAAGAAAGAATAGACACTACCGTGTAATAGCGTCTTCATCAGGCAGTATACTGATGTATTGATCACGACTGGTGGGAATTCTAACAAATCGATACTAAAGGAATTGTACAAATTTGAATACGACCGATTGAGTAATTAATCGCTGCTGACGATCAATTCTTATGTAGATCTCCACTTGGCCAATATTTTGTTACCATTCCCATTCACACGTTCGTTTTTTAAAACCTTGGAATCCCGCTGTATAACTTCAATGTTTTTATAAGTGCAGTCTTCGGTGAGGCTGCTGAAGGCAAAGGAAATAAAAGCTAAATCATGGTTACATTGTACATGCTTCAAGTTCTTAACTAAACGTCTATAATATTTTTTGTAGAATACACTACTTCTTAACCGACTAAGTTTGACTTTTTTTTTTATACAAAATGACTCCGAGGGTGTCATTGAAATATGTAAGTTTATCAAAGTCCACCTTTAAATCTGTGAAAAGTTAATCATGAGAAATAGGCAAAACTTGTATGACTGAAACTGGCCCTTCAGAAAATGTCTGATACCTGTGTATCTGTTAAGCTAGCAAAGTGCTACAATTTCAAGCGATGTTATAAGACCAAAATTAGATCAAATAAATGGTTAAATGTCTGCTATTTAATCAAGCGAGCATAAAAAGAGAATCGGATTAAACATTGTACACAGGGATGTCCATTGATAAATCCATTACCATATGGTATGTGGTCATCTACCGATATGTCCATTGATAAATCGATTATCATATGATATGTGGTCATCTACCGATATGTCCTTTGATAAGCCGATTATCATATGGTATATGGTCATCTATCGATATGTCCTTTGATAAGCCGATTATCATATCGTATGTGGTCATCTACCGATATGTCCTTTGATAAGCCGATTATCATATGGTTTATGGTCATCTACTGATATGCAAACAATTGACAGACGATAGGGAATCTGGGTATAAATTTGCTTAATTTTTACTGTCTTTCATCCCAATCGTTTCATAGCGTATGTGTCGTCCTCTGTAATAATTTGTCCAGATAACGCGAAATAAAGTCCCAGTTCACTAAGTTGTTATTGCAAAAGCATAGCAAAGTGCTTTTCTTTATCGGATGTGAGATCTGGACGTGACATGTGCATTCGAAAGTGTTATCTGGCTTATTAGTGTCTTGTTTGTGGAGAAATTACGCACAAAAGCTTTTAATTGTTAGAGTTTTTCTGACAATGTGATACTAATAATACTGAATCTTAAGGCCTGGTCGATATACCTTAGCTAGACTCATAATAGAACTGGCTATTGTCACAGATATTGTTAAGCGATATTGTCCCATTGTATGGTCATGAATCAGACTTTATAACCTCACTTCACGACTTCCTACCATAATCTTTTACTCCGAGGCCTCGACAAACGAGATTACTCGTGACCAAAAGCGTATAATTGATAACATCGTAGTACTAAAGAGACTGTCAAGTTTGGCCTGATAAAATCTGTAGTTCTTTCACAAACGTGGATTCGTGGAATGTTTATATTGAATGGAAAGCTGAAAAAGAGTCCAGTGAATTGGAACACATCCTTGACACAGTTAGTACTCTCACTGGAGGGAATGTATAAAATGCAAGAACCGCATACTGATGTATTATGGTTTGACCGCAATTAATACAATGTAGATAGATTGTAGCAGATTTAACAGGACGAGTCAAATTGGATGTCCTCCCTCTGCTTCAATAACGATACCTCTCTTTCATTGTAATACAAACTTAACCTTTTTATTTGGTGGAATAAACATTTTATTTTAAATTTTGCTCCTACCGACGTCAAACATGAGTATTTTGTAACTCAAAGTATACCATTATTAGCACCATTGAATAGTTTGGTTATCAACTATTTCACACTACATATTTTACATGTTTTATATAAACACATAAATGAAGAGTAAAAATGTGCCTGCCTCGACCGGGATTCGACTCCGGGATCTTTATATGCATAATATTTGCTTAACATACACCGTTTTTCTTTCCTGTTTAGTCAAATATATTGTTATGATATTTGTCACGTACATGTGCATTGCTGGAGAACTGTGTAATGTGACGGTAGAGAGGCGACAACATGGCTCTGTGAAATGGACTGAAAGTTAATTGAATGCGAGATTATTAAGTTAGTACAAAATATGGGCTTGAGTCATCCAGGCATATATATGGCCTATTATTCACCCACCATTCCTAAAAGCAGACCGGGAACTAAATTATCTATATAATGTACTGACCATAGATGGCATTAACACTATAGAAAGCAGTCGACCAGAGAGGTCTAACTCGGGGTGTGTTGTTGGTCGAGGTGCATACGGACAGATTTAGCGAGTTGCTAGTTGACGGTCGATGAGTATTGGCGGATCTTCGCTCAGGAACAATCTGATTTAGTTGTGGATAATCACAAAGGATTGTTTAGGAAAGAAGACCACTGTTATATTAATTCCATCAGATGTCCCCTTCAATTAAATCACCACAGACATTAAGCCCGTCTAAAAAAACCTGGAAAAAATAAACCGAAGGTATTATATATTTTCTTTTTATAACGCCCCCCTCCATGCCATTTTAGAACATTTGATTGAAGCTGTTCACAGGTTATTTCGCTGATCTGACCACATGACCGCCTAATTATTGCAGAAACTTCACTGACAATAAACAAGACATGGCAAATGCAAGACACATTACAAAGTCATGATGAGCACATCACAGACGGAGTTCGCCTTGCCCCCAAAATGTGAACGGAGGGAGTTTGTGATGCCCCCAAAATGTAAACCGAAGGAGTTCGTGTTGCCCCCAAAATGTAAACGGAGGGAGTTTGTATTCACAGAGGGAGTTCTTGATGCCCCCAAAATCTAAACAGAGGAAGGTCATGATGCCCCCAAAATCTAAACAGAGGAAGTTCGTCTGGCCTCGAAAATGTTGACGGAGGGAGTTCGTGTTGCCCCCAAAATGTAAACAGAGGAAGTTCGTGTTGCCCCCAAAATATAAACAGAGGAAGTTCGTGTTGTCTTCAAAATGTAAACATGCCATCATTAAGTCCACTGTAGCTCCGGTATTATTTGTGCAATTTGTCCAATGATGGCCGCCCAGTTTACAACCTGCCGAATATCATGACATGACATGATTTTACTACCAAACCTTGGATAATGGTAGAGGAGTTAATCATATGAAGTCTATTTACCCAGTGGCATTTACCCAGTGAAATATGTGCCTGTTAAATAGGCCACAAGCGGAAACTAAATCGACAAATATTAAGCCAGTCGTCCAGATAAAACCAATTGTAATACCCAGTGGCCGATCGGAAACGAAATGACCCAGAGCTTTTCACATCTAAATAACACAGGGGTCTGATATGTGACGTCAACGTTTACTGCTGGTCTAAATGCCGTCGACATTACTATACGACAGTTACATACTTCTAGTTAAAAGACTTCTTGTATTACTTGGTGACTTGTTTACAGTTCTGGTCAGTTCACTTTTTTCCAGGAAAGGAATAATGACGTCAATCCATTGACAATCGCTGGGAACAAGAATAGTAAGGATACAACAAATATATGAGAGCTGACAGACATTAACAACGTTTAGATGCTTGGGGTAACATTTCCGGGTTGTCATGAAAAGTAAAAGCCTTCAGCGGCTCGTAAACCTTTTTAATTTTTCCCTTAAATGCTGCAATTACTTTTTTGCGATAATTTAACTATGGCAAGGAAAGCCTAACAAAATAAGGGCTTTTTATTGTTACTTTTCAAGTAAGATTCATCTCCCTCCCCAGCACATCTAACATGGCCGAAAACGTTCAAGGTTATTTCGCAAGGTTACATTCCCCGTTTATACGGCTGATGGAAAAACAGTGTGCAAAGATGACGAATAAAGAGTTTCAATTTAGTGGATCGAGTGATTGTAATCTCCAGCACATGATCAGTCAT
>JAVFBW010151494.1:0-12203 GCA_034783835.1 Mopalia ciliata
AACAGAGGGTTCGCAGTGCTACTGCCTAGCTACAATGCTCTTCCGAAAACAGTGCCACCCAAAGATGTGCATATTGACCAGGTGACTGCTCAGTAGATCGAGTCCATTTAGTGGCTCGGTCAAGCCGCAATGCTTTTCTGTAGAGAATGCCACGAAAGCGCTAAAATGGCCAAATGTTATATACTTTCACATTCTGTAAAGAGTGCTGCAGATGAACTATCCTTTAAATTATTATAATACACAGTTATGTATGATACTAATTACGATATTTTCTGAGCTCAAATTAATTAAATATTAAACAACACTTTGTGGTTCGAAATGTGGATTTTGTAAGTATTTTGCCTCGGACGTCATCGTTTACGTTGTGACGTTTCATGTATATTGAAAATTGACGTCAACGGTTTTAACATACAAGCATTGCATCTTTGCCAAGTCACAATTTACATTCATGGACCTTACTGACTTACAAAATAACCTGCTGTCATCAGAACAAAAATAGCCAGTCTATTACATAGCAAATAAATTAATAATGAAACTACAGAAAGTCTTGGGGCCTCATCAAAAAATGTGTTTAGTTTGGATTTTACTAATACTTTAGTAAAGCATTTGTCATTAAAAACTTATTGTAATACTTTATGGGCCTGGCTGATGCACATTTATGTCTTGTTCCTCGGTAAATAACTAATCTATAGATGAATTCCAATCCGGTGAGTTAACTTTGTCGCCGTCCTAAGAAATAATAGAGATGTACACTGAGTACAGCTTGCCTTATTAGAAAGCAAATTTCATGCATTCTATTTTCCAATTGTCGTTTGTCTTCGGGCGCCCATAACTTTAAGATGATACCTATATAATGTCATATGGTTATCATGCAATCAAATCCACTAAACAGCTATTTCCTACGATTTGGTTTTCATTTTTAAAAGCGCTAGGTACATCTCACTTATTCTTGGAATGGGTTTCGAATTATACTCGAGAAAATGTCCCTGAATAGATTCAGTCAATTTCTTATGCGTTTTGAAAGACGCAATATTATGTTGTAACGGAAGACACTGCAATCAGGGAGCAACAGCAATTTCTGTATTAAGATTTAGCATTTTATAAGGGCTTATTGGAATGAAAGGTTGGATATTCTTCCCTACTCCAGTAAACATCACACATATACTTCGTAATAGCCCATGGTAAATAATGGCCAGAACACGTTTTACATTCAAACACCTAATTAAAACGTGTAATTATCTGTTTCTTTAGAGTTTTATTGTGGAGTGGAAACGTGCATTAATATTTAATTAATAGTAAAATTACGATAGATTGATTGATTGCTAGTAGTATAGTAAGAGCAACTCGGTTATTATTTATTATTAAAGAATAAGGAAGGGTTGTTCTCTGTTACGTAGTAATTTTTTGTGCGTTATATGTAGTGGGAAGTCGGTTTGGTCCCGCACTACTGATAAATAAGGAAGTGTGTGTTATGTGTAGTCCACAGTCAGTTTGACAAAACAAAAAAATGTGGAGTCTGGTGTTGGATTGCAATTGCAAATACTTGAAAATCTTTTTCGGAAGAGTTGGTTGGCTCTAAGAACAGCCTTAGGAAGTTTGGCGCTGAGAAGGACCGTGGGAAGGACTTCTTTAGAAGGTGATCGTGGCAGTACACTTTCGACGGAAGCGGTCGCACTTTTCACGTAACAGATGACAGCTCGACAACAAGCCTACCTCAATTACTACAGGCGAGAAGCCGGGGGCGATGGGTTAAACGTCTTCCGAGGAGGTGTCCATCAAACGGGTCATGGTCTGGGGAATATCTTAAGCAGTGTGTTCAATCTGGTCAAACCCATAGCCTACCAAGGTGCCAAAAGCGATCGTTTGACAGGCGCTCAACAGTGGGCTGAACGCGGTAGAGGATGAGGTCAAGAGTGTCCCCCTGAAACAGGCCATGAAACGTCGTGTGACGGAAGCCGCCCAACACTTCATCACCCAAGCCCAATGCCAACGGGATGAACGATGCCGACCACCGGGCCGTGCAACACCTCTGGCTCGGCAGGGTATAAAAGTTCGGTCACCACGGTCCGGCGTCATTCGTCCGCGGCCTTCAACGAGACCTCCCCGACGGATTCAGCCTTATATCTTCAGCTAACTACAACATGCCGCCTACATCCACGTTTGTACTTTAGTACAACTGGAATTGAATATGGCCAAATTGGACCATTAATTTCAAAATCGGTCTGTTGAAATTGTCTAGTATATTTCTTGACTGCACTGATTAAGCATACAAATGGTAAGAAATTTGTCCTAATTTCAAAAAGATGCCCAAATTCGTTATATTACATAAATTTACCATTACTGTTCACTAAATCGTTAATAAATACCAAATTACCCTTTGTGCTATCTTAATGTTCTCATTATTCCAAATAGGTTCACATAAAATCTGATACGGGCTTGTGCACTTTAGTAAGAGTATAAAACCAGACCATACAAGAAAGACATCTCTCCAAAAAACATTACATTACAGCCCTTCTCCCTATATATACTGAATTAATTTTCTATACAGTTGTAAGATATACACTTACAAAAATACCTTAAATTCTTTAAACGTACATTTAGGTTTGAGAAACAGCATGTAGCGATGACTGTAAAGAATATATCAAACAGTAAAGCAAGTACGGACACACTATTAACCGTACATATTGCCATAGGGAAACGCCTTCACCAACGATAAAATATAATAATAATACTATACCAGTTACCACAGAGCTTATTCCAAAACGCTTTGTGCCTTCAACATATTTGACTAGAAGTTTAAATATATTCTCCGTTAATGCTGGATTATCAACAACAACCCATAATAGTTCGGTTACTGTACTATTTAGTGAAAGTGTTCCAATTGTATTACCTCGGATTCCGTCATACATTGGACAGTAATGAAAGTAATGATTCTCGTCTTCCAAAGGATGTCCACAGATACAATTAAAATCATCAATTAGATGACGTAAGAACATATGGAGTCTCAATGAGCTACATTTATGTCTAATTTGGATTAGACTTACATTTGTCTGACTGGAGCAGTTGAATTGTTTTGGTTTTTTTGGTTTCGGGGACAACATATTGGTAAATGCTTTAATAATTGGTTGGAGTTTAGTTATTACCTCAAGATAATTCCACTGACGTAAGACAAATGGTATAAACAAATGTCTAAATATGTTTAGTCTTTCGCTTGGGACAATATGCTCCTCATTACGTCGCAAATTTTATGGTGTTGTTTCCCCAACACGGGGTGTCAAGAGGTTCTGTAAGTAGGGAGGGGTTTCGTCTTGCTTTAGTAGATACATAATCTTAAGTTTAGCTTTTTTTCTTCTCATTTCTAGAGTTTCCCACCCTGTTTCAAGATAAAGCGATTCCCTTCGGCAATTGAACGGCAATCCAGTTACAATTCGGGCTGAACTTATTTGTAATGACTCAAGGTTTTCAGCTTCTTCCAGTGTACATCCATCCCAAACAGATGAGCTGTATTCTAGAAGAGGCCGAATAAATGAAAGATATATTTGTTCTAATGTTTTTTTTGTTGAGTTGGTACTTAAATTTTCTTAAAAATCCAATTCGTTGGGACACCACTTTTCACGGATATAATTTCTTGTATTTCATCTTCAGAGATAACAATATGTTCGAGAGTTTGTTCGCAAGCTTGATGGAAGATTGGCAGCTGTACATTCGCGTCATCAATCTTTCCTACAGACACAAAAAAGTCATTTAGTACATTTGCCTTTTCAATATCTGTATAAGCTAATTCGTCACTATTATTAACGCTTTGTTTGATTAAGGGTGGGACATCAGTACATTTTGTCTTGTTAATAAGTTTATTTAACGTTTTCCAGTAAAATTTGGGGTTTTGATTTTGGCTATTTTCGAGGAGATTTTCTATGTTATGATAATAGTTAATTTGCGCATATTTTTTTTGATTGTTCACTTTGTTTCTACTGTGTTTATAATGTTTCCAGTCCGAAGGCCGCATTGATCTTTTAGCAATTTTTTTCAGTCTGTCACGCTTTCTTATTTCTGTTCGGAGCTCGGAGTCAAACCATGATTTATCTTTAGGTCGAATAGTCACCACTTTACGAGGGATGCTTTTTTTAGCTAGTTCTAGATAAACTTTTCTAAAGCTTTCCTCGGCTTCATTAACATCGGTACATGTAAGAAATCTCTCTCTCCAATTATAAGACATTAATAGGGTATTGAATTTATTAAAATCTGCTGCTTTATATATCCATATTTCTCTTTGGTACGAAAGAGAGGTATTGACAGATATAGTTAATTCTACGTAAGACGCTCTGTGGTCGCTAACCTCGTGATCTACTCGGATAACCCCACTATCGAGCACAGTTAGGTCACCGTTAATAGCAATTGGATCGAGCAGTGTACTCGACTGTCTATTGACTCTGGTGGGTTCAGTTATTACGTTATGTAGGTTTTGCCGGTGTAAGATAGATTCTAAAAAGCGGGATTTGTTATCTAGTAGATTGTCATTCAGATCGCCTGTTATAATGATATTATTACCAAATTCTTGAGAATTTTCTAACATTTTTTCTTAAGTTTCATAAATTTGATATCTACTATTTGGCGTTATATATGATGTATTAAGAAGTATCTCTTTGCCTTTTAGATTGATCTTAATCCACATTGTTTCAAAACAGTTTGAATCTAACTCAAGTCCAATACAACACGTGCAATATAATTGTGTTGAAGTATACACCAAAATACCTCCCCATGGGTTAAGTCGAAGCTGACTCCTATCTTTTCTGAATGGTGGCTCAAACCCGCTAATTACGAGTATGTCAGAGTCAATACTTGCATCAAGGTTCGTTTCGGTAAGACATATAATATCGAATTCGTCAGAGATGTCATTGATATAAGATAACTTATGGCGCAGGCTTCGTATATTTAGATGCAAAATTCTGAGGCCATTGCTGTCAGCAGTAGTGCTTGGTCCAGGATTGAGTTCTACATCGCCGCAAATAAATAATAATATTAATAAGAGAATTAGTATAATTTGTCTCCAATATGTCTTCTGAAGGCCAAAACGTATTAGTAGAACTAGGAACATCTTTGAGCTAGTTTTAAGGCATCCCAAAAAGCTAATATCAGACGGTCTGAAATGTTTTGAATTGTTGTATCTTGTCAAACAAACCCTGTGGCTCCTGGCATAGAAGACCCCAATTGATATTCTGTATGACATAATTCCGTTATCCATTATCAAATGCATAATTACATATGGTGATCATCAATTTGGGTAGAAACTGGAAGAGGCATTTCCCGGCAGTATTTTTTTGTTTTACACTCATTATTAAAGTGTTTGCATACAGTATAAGAAAAAAAAGGAGAAAATACAAGATAAAAACCATTACTTTACATATCATAGTATGCAATGAGTAATGTGTGTAAGAGAAGATTTAGACTACATAAAAGATACATTTTGAATTGATTTGAAGCTTTTATGATGAAAAAACAAAAAAGACCAGAAAAATAGAAATAAGAAAAAATAAGTAAATAAATAGTACAAAAAAACAAAACAAAAACAAAAACAAAAAACGTTTCCTCCAGATACAAATTGTTCCAATAGACACAGCCAGCCACACAGATCAAAACCTGATGAAATATGAGATGGTCGTGTATTCGATATTAAATACTGATCAACAGTTACCCGAAAATAGTCAGCAGATAATAATGGTCCCACACATGTGTTATACATATAATTGTTAAATAAGGCTACGGATTAATAGTATGAGATAAAATATATATACATGGACATCTTAGTGAAAGTTTTGTTAATTCCCTTTTGAAAGGACATATCCTAGTCTTACCGAGTCTTTCTGATCACCCCCACCCCATCCAAAAAACCCAGAATAAGAAAGTAGATTGATTGACATTATATAACATTAGAAGTTTGCCGGGCAAATGTTAGGTAATATATCAGAGAGCATCTTTACAGTTGCTCTTGGCAGGGAGACAAATCTTGTTAATATCGTTATGAATATATTAATGGTAGGCCATTCTCTAAATGAAAGGTTACTTATTTAATTTAAGTTTCAAAATTATCAAAAATGTATTTTACAAGAATAATAGTATAGTGGTGGGACTGTGTAAGTGACCATTAAATAGAGGATAATATAGTACATGTAGCAAACAAAGGATAACTAAATAGGTCAGTCAGTTATGACCATTCTTCATGTTCATACATTATACAGTATGGTATATTCCAGGCAGCATGTCACCTGATCAACTAAGGATACACTTTTCTTTGGAACAAATGTTATAAAGGTTCCAAGTGTGTGTACAGTATTTAATTTATTTTGGTACATTTTTCAAGGAGAGAGAATATTCATTTAAACATTCAACAATTCTTGTATTAATTGTTTGTGAATGAAGGGAGATTAACATTGAATTTCTATTAGTATCAAAAGAAAAATTATTGACATAGCCCAAAAGTGAGTTACACACAGTTCAACGTGTAGAGTATAATACAGTACATGTAGTAAAGTAAAGGGTAACCAAATTGGTCAGTGAGTTTTGACCATTCTTTATGTCCATACATTATACAACAGGCCTTATTTTTTCAAAATTTTGCAAAAACGATCTACCGTTCACATGAATTTTAACCCACGGAACCTGTCGTTCGGTTACTTGAAACGAATTTGCACGAATGATCGTTCTCATGAATAGGTTACGCTAAATATACTTCCATGTTGCCTGTCTTTACAGACAGTAAGTTTTCAATGTGTAAATAATGCCACCTATCTCCAACATTTAACTCTACCTGATATTCAGCTAAAAGTTAGTGTTCTGTTGTTTCTTTTTATAAAGGTAATTTCCGACCCGGGTACGTGACCATCTAGAATCAAATATAATTTCTATTACCTATAATAAAATCAGAACAAACCTCAACAACTTGAGCAAAGAAGCAAAGTTCATTAGCAGTCTATGTCTACATTTATCTTCTGAAATTTACATCCTTTGTTATGCTGACTGTTTTAAATTGCCTCAGTGGGAGATCAAACTGATCGACAAAAGGACGCAGCATCACACTTTTCAGAACCCCCATCTTGCTACCCCCTACTCTCCAGCTGTGGAATATCCTAGAATTGATGCAATGTTGACTTCAAAGAAACCAATAGTCAGTATGTCTTGGGTTGATAGCCGTCAGAAACAGTGATACCCTGCCCATCAGGTGACATTGTCTTTGTTTAATTCATGACAGACAAGGCATCCTATGTCAATCATAATTTGGTTGTAGCGCCACTCTCTCAGTCAATTAACCAATTCTACACAGTTCCACAGGGTGGGTGTGGCTTCATTTAATAGGTCAGACACATGGATAATACTTCATTGTAAATATAAAACAACATTGAGCCAACCGAACGCTTCATTCGCTGACACGTTTTAAAAATATGGTGTAGTTTATATTTCTGACAAATAACTTTTTAGCCCACAGTCATTCTGACTGCCGGCTATTCTCATCACTCTCCGTGGTCCATCCGTCCCATAACAATTCTTGTTATCACTATATCTCTGATACTGCTGCTCCAATCACATTAATATTTTATTTAAAGCTTCCCTACATGGTCTAGTTTTGCAGGTAACATTTTGGTTCCTGTCTGTTTGTCCATTCGTCTTTAATTGGGTCATTTGTCCAAAATTTACACATTTTTGTTATCAGCTAATCTTGGAAACCTCCATTCCAATCAAGTCCATATTTTGGATTTAGCTTTCTCATAAGGTGGAGCTGTGGTGGTCTAATTTTGGTTTTGATCTATTTATTCATTCTTTTGTTATCCATTTGTCTGTCTTCTGCTGTTCTATGCATATTGCTATTTCTTGTTATCACTATATCTCATAAACCGCTGCTACGATAACTTTCATGTTTTGTTAATAGCTTCCTTTGATGGTCTAGTTTTGCAGGTTTTGGTTTTGATCTATGTAATGTCTGTCTAGCTTTTTAGTTTTTAATATACCTAGTAAACACAACTTTTCCTATACTGGCTTAGACACAAGACGGAAAATCAAATCGTGAATCTGTCCCCTCTTAGACCCTTCTTTTAAACTATCTTAACAATGTGGGCGTCAAGATCCATTCATGGATCTCTTGTTTTTATGAGGTTTCCTCTGGGTATTCCACCCTAATTATGAAGGGAACATGATCTAGTGGACAATCAGATGTCATATAAATGAAATACTCTTAAACCTAATCACACAAATAAAACAACCATTAAGCAAGCAACCAATCAATTATTGTTAAATTGCTTCTTTTGGTTTTATTCAGGAATTGTATGGAATGGACACTCTCCACAAATATGTGTGGGTCAAGGTGAGTTTGAATTAGGAAATTGCCTCAAACATATGAATGCAGTGGTTTAAAACAGGGGAAGACAAATTTCGCTTATATTGCTTATAAGTTTTAACATAACTAGGAAGACTATGGATTTTCAACTTCTGGATTTATTGATACGCAAGCTTGAGAATGGTGTTGGCACATGTACCTGCACTAGAACGTTGCATACCAATAAATCCACAAGTTAAATCGATGAAGTCCTTTTTAACTCGCCTGTGTACGAAGATTAATGACTCTTAATAGGCTTTATGCATAGATATTAAATCATTTTGCATTTTTACCTTAACGGCAAACGGAATGCATTCCCTTTCATTGGTGAACAGGCGAGCTCATTGGCAGCCTTGCTACCAAGTTTTTTTTGCATTTTATCATCCCAACTTTTAAATGCCACTTAAGTTATAAATTTTATCCATACATAGATGCCCTTATCTATTTAACTGAAATGTAGACAGGAGTAAACAGAATTTGTTAGTTACATCAGCTAGATGGATGCCATCGAGTTTGACCAAAACTATACATTTGTGCTGCGACTACTGTATGTGGTATTAGGTAACACATTAAACATAAAGCTAGTAATAGCAGAAATCCATTAAGAAAAGCAATTCTTTCTTTCAATTTTATTATTATTTTCTTTTTGTGGAAGGCTTTTTCACAAAAATCATAAAACCATTTCAATTTTGCTCATAGTTTTTATGGGGCGCTAGCTTAAATTTTTAATTCTTTGATCTGTTGTAGTAATGAATAAAGCTAATTGTTTTAAATTATAACAACCAATAATGTTTCAATAAATTAAGATTTTCCACCAAAAGTTATGACGTAGCCGTATGGGGTTTGAACGATGATTTTTCCCCCATACACATACGTCACCAAGCTTCTAACCAATCACATGCATTTAATTTTTCATCATTTTAGAGCTATTTTTATCACTAAATTAAATATCAAAAACTAAAACAACATTTCAATTGTCGGAAACATGTTTTTAAGATATGTTTTGTCAGATAAAAATAAGCCTGTAGACAGTTAATGTCATGGAGCAAACTCAGAATTAATTTCCAATGGAGATAATTATGGGTTTTTTTCTCTTACACATTCAAAACAAGAAAGCCCTCAGTTGCGGATGTATTTAACTATATATTGCATGAACTTTGCAGAGATTTGTTATTGTCTTGACCCTTTGAAACTGTTCTAAGTGTGATATATATTACATCGTTCTTTCCATCATTCTTTCGATCTGTTTGTGAGGTCTTCATAATACCTTATCATGTCATTGTTTATTGCTGTTTTGACTTTCATGTCCTGTTAACAATTTAAAGCCATACTGAACATAATCATCGATTTATTTGTGTCACTGGTCCAATTTTATTGTTTAATCCTTCTATTTTAACAGTTAAAAGTTGTATGTAACTTTGTGCAATTGTGTTGCAGCTGATGCGGGCCCTTTTTACTTCCATGTCTGATACCCTGACACGATCACAGGATCTGCCGCTCTTTCTCAACGTGATCAACGGAGCAATTATCCTCCACTCCGAGGACACAGCTATCCTCCGAGTCTGTCTGGGAATTCTCATCAATGCTTCCAAACATTTCAAACATGTATTCGCTACCAACGGGTAGGTCCTTTTTCATGAAGGTTTCTGGCGGGCGGTTGGAGGGAGCTTCATGTTGCCCTGGTGCTCTCAGAGCTGAAGGGGATCAGGAAGCCCATCTGTTTGTAGTGTCTGTATCGCATCATGTTGTTGTCGTCCCGTATTTGTCCCATCCTGTCTTTGTTTGTTTCCAGTGGTGTCGAGGGTGGTTTCCTTCAACCATTGGGCTGGCACGTCGTCATATAAGTGAAATATCCTTGAGAACGATGTTAAACCCCAATCAAACAAACGATCATGAAGGTTTCTGTGGCCAATAAGTTGGTACGGTCATGTTACGGTATGGAAAGTCTCTGTGGTCAATAAGCTAGTGAGGTCATGTTAGGCGTTATTGAAAGTCTCTGTGGTCAATAAGTTGGTGAGGTCATGTTAGGGTTATTGAAAGTCTATGTGGTCAATAAGTTGGTGAGGTCATGTTATGGTTATTGAAAGTCTATGTGGTCAATAAGTTGGTGAGGTCATGTTAGGGTTATTGACAGTCTATGTGGTCAATAAGTTGGTGAGGTCATGTTATGGTTATTGACAGTCTATGTGGTCAATAAGTTGTGGGCATAATTGGCTAAATACACCAGGTTTTTGGAAAATCGACCAAGGGGTCCAGTAAGACCTTAAGGAATTGTTATTTGATCATCAGTCAAGGAACAAAAAAAGATACAAATTTCTTTAATAATCAGTAATACACACTTAAAAAAGGCTAGAAAAAACAAGCTAAACTATCAAATATTTTAGTGGCCTAAATGGCTCAAAATGTATTTTTAGCAATCTAGGATTCTCCAGCTTCCAGGGCCTACGTGGCCCCTGGACAACGGCCCATGTTTGCCATGACACTAAATTTGGACATCCTCTTTTCAAATCCCAGCTAAATGCCTGCTGGTACATGTACATGTATACCATCATTTAACTAGTATTATGGTTGTAAACTCCAAACAAACAAACAACAAAAATTTGTAACATGAATGTATTAAAGGACGAATAACATTTCTGACTTCTTCTGTCATATAAATTGATAAGCAAACTAATGGTTGATTCTATTAAGCATTTTTGTTATTATGAGAAAAATCATAAACTGATTTTGACAACAACATAAAATTATACATGTAACTGCCTTTATTTTTCCAGGTATTTATATCTTGTGCCGACTATTTTGCGAGTGTACAGCAACAATCAACCAAATACTGTTCTCTGTAAAGCTCTGACATTTGTCCTTAAACAGTTCTATCTTCTTCATCGAAAACCGTTTGTTTTACAGGTAAGTTTTTGTTCCCATATAGTTCTTTTGTAAGTTTTGTCCCGATATAGTTCTTTTGTAAGTTTTTGTTCATTGCTGCATAATCCCCCTTTGTTTGCTTGATTGCTCAGTGTTTTATGCAATCCTTAATTGTATTTCACTTACATGTATATGATGGCGTTGTATTCCAGAAATAATTGTTACTACCACAACCATGAAACGTGTTGTGTATTATTCCTGATGGAAATTCAACCTCCTGCTATAGTGCTAAATAAGGACGAATGAAATACCCTTAAGTACGGGGTAAAAGACCATTCAATCAATTTATCAATTATTACCAGTTTTTGGAAGAGAAGCAATGTTGTCTTAAGTTACATGCAGCACTTTACATTTAATGGTTGTGCTCATGTCAATAAAGCCAGCGTGGTAGCAAGTGCGCTTCCTGAACTGAACATGCTTCAATTTACCGTTCATGGGTTCGAGTCCGCCTTTCTACCATCAGGTATATGAGCGAGTCACATGTTGTGGCTCCGACAATCGCGGGGGTGTTTTTTACGAGGTTACCCCTTGGTTTTCCACCGTAATAAGGCTGTGTACAGTGTGAAGTGGACCATCTGTCATCATATAAGTGAAATGCCAATCAAACAAACAAACAAACATGTCAATAGTGGAAGCCTGCTGGGCCCATAACCCGGAGGTTTTTGGATCGGAACCACGCTCTGCTACCACTTGTTAAACCAATAAATAGCTCTAAGAAAGACACAGCTCTTCTTCAACTTCATTTTTGTCTACCTCACACTGTGACAACAACTGCAACAACCTGGTCTCTCCTCAACACAAGAGAGTTCCAATAAACAAAGGAGGTAATAATAGTTATCCAGTGCTCCAGATAAGGGGCGTTTTGGCGTAAATTACGCATCTAAAATGAGTCAAAACGCATCTATTATAAATGGAA